>JAQGBJ010001294.1:0-24459 GCA_034698345.1 Sphaeridia pumilis | reverse complement strand
ATGAACACTGATTTAACTCATTTGAGCCTTGAGGAAGCTGCTGCTTACAGATCAGTCTTCTTTTACAAGTTGGCAGTTGAAGAAGACCATGTTTCTGAAGTTGAGGAAGAAGAAGCTGAAGAAGAAGAAGAAAAAGCTAATACGTCTTCGGCCTTTACAGAGACCAAGAGTTCGAGTAGAAGCCGAAAACGAAAGAAGAAGCGCCGAAGTAGAAAGAAGAAAAAGGGAAGTAAAAAGCGGCGGAAGAAGAAGTCAAAGTCAAAATCGAGTTCAAAGAGAAGTAGGTTGAATATAATGATTGTGTTCAAGACTTTGTCAATGAAATTTTGAAACTTGTAGAGAAGAAGAGCAAAAGTAAGAAACGTAAAAGGAAGAAGAAGAGCAAAAAGGGCAAAAGGTCAAAGTCAAGAAGACGAAAGCGGAAACCTCATAGCGCTGGAACTGGAACTAGCGCCGGTACTTCCAGCTTTCCTTGGGACGATGATACCGATCTTGAAGTTGATTCGTTGCCGGTTAGTTGTCTTCCCGCCAATTTCAGGAGCTGAAAAATGTAAACAAATCTTGAAATGACCTTCTTCCTGTTTGCAGGATGATTCCAAAATCTATTTCGAATTCGCAGCGCCATTCTTACCTGCTAATTTCAACAAACTGAACGTGAAAAACTGCATGTACCTGCTGAGGCCTTCAAGAGTTCCGATTCCATGGATGAAATCAGCTGCCGAAGCTAGCAAAGAAATGCCAAAATACATTCAATGCGGAAATTTGCACGGCTTCAGCTTGAATTCCATCGAAGCTGTGCTTTCAAAGGTAAGAAAACGTAGAGAGCGAGAGGCGCCAATTTTAAACTTTGGTCGTGGAGTAAAAGTTGAAAACGTCGACATGTTGCGGTGACGTCACACGTAAACAAAGCGGAGCGTGCATCGATTTTCAAGCAATATTTTGATTTTCTGCATTTGAAAATTGACTTTTTCTAATGCACAGAGTTAGTTGTTTAGTTGTGTTTAGTGTTGAAATTCGAATTATGTATTGTTGACTTCTGCTAAAGGTATTTGTGCCGCTGCTGGAGAAATCCGACATGAATATGAATTTCCGAAAAATGAGCCAAGTTGACGGATCGGACCAGAAAATGAGTCAGCAGAAACGGCACCAGATGAAGAACGAATTGCTAGCAGACTTGCAGAAGTACCTGGGAATTTTGAACCGGTAAGTTGTTGAGCTACCCAATGAACCACAAACAGAAGCCAATCGATTAAATGGTTGGAAACTGAAATCCATGAAATGATGTTGTTTTCGATATGAATTGCAGAGCGATCACTCAAATGGAGGATGACTTTGGCATAGCATCAATGGAGCTTCCGTACTTTGATGAAAATGATAAGGACGGACTGCTAAAAGATCCGGAACTGGTGGAAAAACTTGAAGAAATCATGCAAGCTTGGCAGGAGCAAGTGGTGAACATTCTTGAAGACAAGCTGCCAAAGGTATCACTTATTAGCGCAAACCATTTTCCAGGATTCTCTTTTGAAAATGCTATGATCCACTTCATGATTGCACATCAGGAACCATCCAGCTTTACTCCAATGGCAGAACTTGAATTTTGGCGGACTCGTAATACATCATTATCATCCTTGCATGATCAACTCCAGTCTGAAAATGTCAGAAGGCTCAGGAAGGCTTTAACTGCCGTGAATTCTCCGGCGCTACCCGCCTTCGAACTGCTTGTTCAAGACCTGGGTCGTCTTCTGGCTGAATCTAGGGATATTACTAGGTTCTTATCCACTATTGAAAGACAGTTGAAGGTATGAAAAGTTGGACATTACGGGGTTAAATGAGGATCAGATTTTATACTTGTTGACTTTTCTAGGTTTTAACCTTTTCACCTGACTTGTACCAAATGATTGAAGCAGTACCTCAGACAATCGAAGGTTTGGAGTTGGTATGGATCTTGTCTAGACACTACAACAAGGACGAGAAGATGCTTCGGATGCTGGAAATGATTGCCCAGTTGCTCTACGACAGAACCACAGCTGTACTTCACCCTTCAACTCTATTGCGAAAGTAAGAAAGACGATCAGCGTTTGATCTCTCTTGTTTATTGACGTTGTTTCAAAAGCCTTTGATTGGTTTCTAGGGCGCCATTAGCGGTGATTGATTTAGCAGAATCAGCCAAGCAGCTGCTGAACGTGTGGAAAGAGTCGTATATGGAGACAAAGGAGCAAATTGAGCAGCGAGGAAAAGGTGCTCGATGGGAATTCGATCGAAGTAAATTGTTTCCCAAAACAGATTACGTCGCTTCTATTGCTCAACATCTGGCTGAGATCGCTCTTGTCTTGCTCGAGTTCCAAAACTTTTTTGGACCAGAAATCAAGGCTGTGGTTGGAGATCCCAGGAAGATTGAAGATGCTTTGAAAAGAACATTTAAGCTGCTCAAGCCTTTTGTGAAAATAGAGTTTGACCCATTCCTCCCATCAAACAGTAAGCAATGGCTTGACCTTTTGGATGATTTCTACAAAGGGATTGAGGTTGTCGAAGAAGAAGCGATGCAATTTATTGATGAAGCGTTTCTCACGATCAAGTAAGCACCACCTTCTTCAACTGCTCGATTGAGAACAATATATAGTGTTTGGTGGAGTAATGATCCTTCCTGGATACTACAGATCTGCTGATGCCGCTTTCGCCATGTTGATGAAATTCAAGTTCATCGATACAAGAGATTCAATTCGGGACAAGCTGATGAGGAAATTTGACGACACCTTGAAGATTTATGTCAAAGATGTGAAGAATGTCAGATCATTTTTCGAGGTAAAGATTGTACGCATTGAATCAGCTGTGAAATTTTGAGTTTGCAATCATGATCTATGTTTGGTTTTAGGAAAACAAAGAAAATCCACCACTGTTGAAGTATAATCCACCGATTGCTGGCAGGATATGGTGGGTCCGAGCGCTGTTCTATTATTTGAAGGGAACCATCGTTAAGTTCCGAGCGCAACCAGACATAATGTCAACGGAAATGGGCCAACAGGTTGAGTTCAAAAGAATATGGGGTACATTCGTAGAAGGTGCCTGGTTTGATGAATATGATGTTTTTTCAGGCTTGTCAGGAGTACTTGATTCTTGCGAGAGATATGAAAGCGTATGAAGACAACTGGTACCAGACCTGGGTACAGTCGACGCAAACAGTGATTGTACAAAGTCTCAGGAAAAACATTCTGAAGAAGACGACAGTTAAGAATGGTAATGACAAGCTGATTGACTTCATTCATTGGGTTACAAAATGCTAAAGATTCTGCCTTGAAAGCAGATGAATCATCCGACGAATCTATAGTCGAACGCGAAATCTACAGTGTGAATCTACCCACCGAAGTTTTGGAGATGATCGAAGAAGCTCAGCATTTTGAACACATGGTGAGCTTGTGTCAAATAATCCTTGAACTTTATTGTGCGCCAAGCTAATAACGACCTTTGATTTTAGGGATATCGAGTACCAGAAGGAGTTCGGAATGTAGCTTTGCAAAAGTCTTTCTATCTTCAAAAATCTGAAGCGATCCAAACCATTCTGAACCAATATTACAGAATTCGCCGCCAACTGGAACCAACTGAGGTATTTAAGCATAACTCAATGTAGCAGTTTGTGGTCTATGATACCACTTTTCATGATTCATTTCACAATTATAGACAGAATTGATGCGAAAAACCGTGTCTGACGTGGAGAAAAATTTCCAAGAAGGTATCAAGCGAATAACCTGGTCTGCCATCCGAATCCCGGACTACATAAGTCTGCTCAAAGCTGCCGTGGCTAAGTTTGAAGGCGATGTTGCTCAAGGAAAGAAGATAGCCAATGACATACGCTTAAAAGTTATCACGTTCAAACGGGCATCTTTGTTCAAAGAACCGCCGTACAAAAAGACTGGATTTTCTCTACCAATTCTCGATTGTTGGGTATGTAACTTTGAAGTTGACTTGACTCTAATTAGTTCTTGTGATTGTACAGCCAAGGTTGATTTTCTCTTTAGGACTACTTCCGATTCTGGGAAAAATACAGATTGAATGTATGGACTAAACTACTTCTTCAATATCATGGCCTACCTCCACTCTTCGATAAGTTCGAGCTGCTAATTTACGAAACTGCAACAGGAAAACATCCACATTTCCATGAATGTTATGCCAAGTGGGACAAGTGCATCTTCCAGTTTATGGCTCAGTAAGTGAAGCCAACTTTGAACTCACTTGGATTTCATACTACTTCACTCAGAGCCTTTGTTTGCAGAATGGTCATTCGAGGGCTGTTCGACTTCCGGAATCGTTTGAAAGTCAAGGATCCACTCTTTGAAATCCATGTCGTTCTTCACTCTCCGGAAATTAAGCTGTCTCCATCGCCTCATGAGATTTATGTCATGATGCTAGAAGCTGTGAAGAACTGCGTGGAAGGGTAATGAATATAAACATTCAGGTAAATGACGAAATAAAACTGCATTTGATAACTTTCCATGTACTCAGGTCGAAGCAGTTTGTCAGATGGAAAAGAGGCCAATGCAGAGAAACTCCACCAGTGCGCCACCTTGGCGGAACGCCGTTCATCTACTCATACTACCTCGATATTGGACGGCTTCCAAGAGTCACCGAGCTAATGTTACAAATTCAGAGTACTTTCCAGGATCTCATTTTGAATATTTGGACTCATCTAAAAACGTAACTCATGATCATGTATAAGAATTTTCTAGTTATGCGGAACCAACTTAAACTCTTTACTTGCTCACCAGGTACCGGCAGTTCAAAAACTTGTGGAAATACAGTAAAGATCGGGTTGTGGAGACTTTTGCTGCTGATAATCCATCGATTCAGGTGTATGACGAAAAGATGGCTTTTTACACTTCAATAGAGAAGACATTAGCAGATTTTCCTGAGTCCTATCAAGAAGGCTGTATCAGGTACCGTATTTGTCTACTCTGGCAAAAACAGTAGACTATCGATTTAGAGTATGTACCTATATCGTTCGTGTTTTTCAGAGTTAATTTAAAGCCACTATTGAAAGAAATTGGGCAACATGCTCGGCTTTGGGTATTGAGGCTGGGCGAAAGTTTAACAGTGAGTACCAAAGAGCTGAATTCAGCTTTTGATAGAAGCGTAACGGTGAGTCTCAAGCAAATGAGGGATTCGAGTTTAATTCTACTTTTGCGATAGTATCACTAACACTTTGCTTGTACGCTTTAGCAATACGAAGAAAACCTCCGGATTGTACCCAGAACCGTGGAAGAATTAAAGTTTGTATTCGCCACCATGCAAGAAATAGTCGATTCTACTATTGACATGGAGGCCAGATACCGCGACCTACAAACCCGTTATGCTGTTCTACGAATGTACAGCATTCCGGTATCTGAAGAAGAGGTTCTTTTATTGGAAGAAATATGGACAAGATGGCAAAAGTTGTGGCTACATGAAGTTCGAGTGGTGCAAAAACGTCTGGAACCAACAAAGGGTCGATTCAAGAAAATCACAATGATCGAAAGAAGCAAGTTCAAAAAAGAAGTAGAAGCATTCGTCAAGTCATATTATGCTGTAGGACCGGGATCCGTTGGGAAGAATCTTGAACTGGGACTCGAGTTGCTTGAAGTAAATTACGTTCCCATTCTCATTTCGGCAGATTCAAGTATCTAACCTGCTAAAACCTATTCTAGAAATACCATGCCCGTCTTGAAGAGATGGAGAAAAAGAAAGCAGGAATGGCCCTAAGCGAGAAACTATTCGGGCTTGAGTTTACCATGTACCCGGAGCTAGCCCAAGTAGCTAAAGATTTAGAAGTCATGGATATACTGTACCAGTTGTATGTCGAACAAAAGCAAGCAAGGTCAAGTTGGTCGAGAACTTTATGGGCCAATCTCGACCCGAATCAACTTGTGGATGGCATCGACGACTTTTTGAAAAGATTCAAAGCTCTTCCAAAAGAAGTCAAGGTTTCAGAACTTGGGAAAAGCGTCGAGCAGAACATGAAAGATTTCAAGAAGGCAGTGCCGTTGTTGGTAGATCTCAAACATGAAGCCCTACGACCAAGACATTGGGAGCAGTTGATGACTAAAACCGGTAATTTCGTAGCTCTGTGATACCTATTGTATATCCATTAGAATATCTAATGAAAGCTCGCATTGTTATACTTCGTAGGTGTAATATTTGACATGAACCCGGAGCGATTCACATTAGGAAAGTTGTTCGCTATGGAACTACATCAGTACGAAGATACAATTGCAGAAATCATTGCTCAAGCCATCAAAGAGCTGTACATTGAGAAGGCTGTTAAGGAACTGAGCGAAGTGAGTTGAGATTTTACTTCTTGGAAATAGCATTCAAGGATGTAATGAATCCATGATCTTCTTAGACTTGGCACAACTATAAACTCAACATAATCAAGTACATCAAGAACGATGAAGACCGAGGCTACATTGTTGGACCTATGGAAGAAATGATACAAATGTTGGAAGACAATATCGTCACTATTCAAGGAATCAGCAGTAGCCGTTTCGTGGGACCTTTCTTTGAAGGTAAAACAGTCAGTGTCAATGAACAAAATTTAGATTTCTGAAGTCTGAGCTTTGAACTTTTCCACAGTTGTGGACGAATTGGAAAAGATTTTATCCGCCATTAGCGAAGTGATGGAAGCGTGGTTTCAAGTTCAACGAAAATGGGCATACTTGGAGGGGATTTTTATGACTGGGGATATACGCCAACAACTTGTGGAAGAAGCTGCCAAGTTCGAAGCTATCGACGCTAGTGTTCGAAATGTGCGTCAGCTATCGCTATTTTATAGCAACATATATTCTGGTACTAATCAATTTATATACTTTCAGATAATGACTGATGCATTGAGAAACCCGTTAGTCAAAGCCTTTTGTCAGTTCCCCAACCGTTTGAATGATCTAAAACAGCTCAGCAATGCTTTGGACCTCTGCCAAAAATCTCTAAATAGCTATCTAGAAATGAAACGACACAAGTTCCCGAGATTTTTCTTTATCTCTGATGACGAACTCCTAAGTATCTTGGGCACTGGAATGCCCGTGAATATTCAGGAACATATGATAAAAGTATGTAATCTTTTGCCGATATCCGCTGGTATCTTCAAGTTTGCAGCGAAATACTATTTGTGTTCTAGATGTTCGACAACGTCGCCGCCTTGCAGCTTCTTGAAGAACGTTCCGGCTCAACCAAAGTTCTGGCCATGATTTCTAGTGAAAAAGAAGTAATGGAGTTCAGAAACGAAGTGGAATGCCGAGGTCGTATCGAAGAATGGATGAATTACGTTGTGGATGAGATGAGAGAAACAAACCGTCTTTTGACCAAAGCAGCAATTTACTATTACGGAAAGCAGTTCAAGCCGCGTGTCGACTGGATGCTTGATTACCAAGGGATGATAGTTTTGGCTGCTAATCAAGTGTGGTGGACTTGCGAAGTAGAAAACGTTTTCTCCAGAGTACGTCAAGGCTTCAAACGAAGCATGAAGGAGTACTTAGCAACACTGAATTCACAGTTGGATGCGCTTGTTGTTGAAATTCGTAAAGACCTGACACCCAATCAAAGGAAGCTGTACAACACTGCGTTAATTATCGATGTTCATGCTCGTGACATTGTCGAAAGTTTTGTGAGAGACAGGTATGACCACCAAATATTTTCATAATTCATGTGTTAAACTCGTTTAAGCAAATCTGCTTTTTTGTAGTATCATGGACGAGAAGGAGTTCGAATGGGAAAGCCAGCTGAGGTTCTACTGGATAAAAGAAATGGATGGTCTAATTATGAAACAATGCACCGGCAGTTTCCCATACGGTTACGAATACATGGGCCTGAACGGTCGTTTGGTCATAACACCGTTGACAGACCGCATTTATCTTACCATCACGCAAGCCCTATCCCTGTACCTCGGTGGAGCTCCAGCGGGTCCGGCGGGAACTGGAAAGACTGAAACTGTCAAAGATTTGGCCAAAGCAATGGGATTGTTGTGCATTGTTACCAATTGTGGGGAAACTATGGACTACAGATCCATCGGAACTGTATTTTCTGGTCTATGCCAATGCGGAGCTTGGGGGTAAGTTTTGTTTTGCAAAAAGTTCTATCAAGGGAAGTTCTAAGCAAACACTAATCTGACACTATTTTATAGGTGTTTCGATGAGTTCAATGTAAGTCAACATTTCTGCTCGTAAATTTCAACTTACTTTCAGCTAACATAAAATCTTTTGGTTCTAGCGGATCGACATTTCCGTTTTGTCTGTCATCTCAGTAAGGCAAAATTTACTCGTTTATCTCATATGATGGCCCATTTCATGACCTCATCATTCTCAAAAATTACAGACTCAAATTCAGACGATCAGAAACGCCCTGATGCAAAATGCTAAAACATTTCTGGTATGATTCATTAAACACCTTGAAACTTCAACTACAATCGACAAAACTGAAGAAACTTTATCAATGTTTTCATTTGCAGTTCGATGGAAAAGAGATCAAATTGGACAACAAAGTTGGCATCTTCATAACAATGAATCCCGGTTACGCCGGTCGAACTGAGCTTCCAGAAACAGTCAAAGCGCTGTTCCGTCCAGTTGTTTGTATCGTACCTGATCTTGAGATGATTTGTATGATCATGTTGTTCTCAGAAGGGTTCTTGCAAGCCAAAGTTTTAGCCAAGAAAATGACTGTTCTCTACAAACTTGCGAGAGAACAACTGTCCAAGCAACATCATTACGATTTTGGACTTCGTGCGCTGAAATCTGTTCTGGTATGTCCAAATGTTGAGCAATTATTTTCGGTAATTTTATTTATCATTTCACGATCTTCGATTCATGTTTCAAGGTTATGGCTGGAGAACTGAAACGCAATGCTCCAGATCTGGATGAGGACATTTTGTTAATGAGAGCTTTACGAGATATGAATTTACCAAAGTAAGCTAAACTTTTCAGTCCTTGTATTTTTCTTGTAAACATTTTATCACACATGGTCTCAATTGCAGGTTTGTTTTTGAAGATGTTCCATTATTCTTGGGTCTCATAAAAGACCTTTTTCCTGGTCTAGAATGCCCTAGAGCTCAACATCCCAAGTTGAATGCGGCAATAGAACAAGTTCTTGCAAACGAGGACTACACTGTAGTCAGTGATCAGGTATTTCAGTATTTTACTAGAATATTTGATTCATTTTCACATCTTGTTTCCCAACTATAATTCCGGTGAATATTATAGGTGGACAAAGTCGTCCAGTTGTACGAGACAATGATGACTCGGCACACAACAATGGTCGTCGGGCCAACAGGTGGAGGAAAAACTGTGGTCCTTACCACATTGGCCAAGGCTCAGACAAAACTGGGAATACCGACAAAGTTGTTCATTTTGAACCCGAAGGCTATAACAGTACATGAGCTCCATGGGGTCTTGAATCCATCCACCCGTGATTGGACCGACGGTAATGAATTAGATTTCATGATACTTTTTGAATTCATGAACCGGCGCTGGTAATATGTTTGCTTCTTCCAGGTTTGCTTTCAAGTATATTTCGAGAAATCAACAAGCCAACAGAAAAGACGGAGCGCCGCTATATCGTTTTTGACGGTGATGTTGACGCCTTATGGGTCGAAAACATGAACTCTGTCATGGATGACAACAAGCTTTTGACATTACCAAACGGGGAGCGAATTCGTCTACAGAAGCACTGTGCTCTGCTGTTTGAAGTTGGTGACTTGCAGTATGCCTCGCCTGCCACTGTAAGTCGTGCTGGAATGGTCTTCGTTGACCCAAAGAACTTGGGGTACGACCCGTTCTGGAAACGCTGGCTAAGCAAAAAGTACGTACCGAAACAAATACATTTCTCGTAAAAATTGGGTTGAATCCCAGTCTCACCAAGTAACAATCTTGTGATTGTTTTGTTTCAGGCCTCCTCAGGATCAAGACGTATACGATGATTTGTACAACAAGTTCATACATAAATTATTGCTTCTGATACTTGAAGGTGTGAAAAACGATGTTCAAGGTCTCAAGTTGAAACAAGTTGTACCGCTAACAAACTTGAATCTGGTAAGATTATGCGTCTATCAAACACGCGTCGTCATTTTTGGGGATCCAATGTTATTTATCCTGAAGAAATGAAATTAATTCTGACAGCCTGATTTACCGACTGTTGCACCTCACTTTAGGTATCCCAATTGACGCACGTTCTTGATGCATTATGGATGAGTGGAAGATCTGCAGTAGAAACGGAGATGGCGTTTATCATGGCAATTTATTGGTCTATCGGTGCCGGGCTACTCGAAGAAAGCAGAGTAGAATTTGACGACTACGTACGCGAGCTATCCCAGCTAACGCAAGTTGATGATAGCCAAAAGACTGTTGGACAAGGTAATGTACACTTTATGGCTGCTAAATCTTTCAAACTATTCGAAACCAAGGATACAAAAACTGTTGAATGGTTTTGGTTCCCAGGGGAATTGCCAACTTCGAAACCGTTGTACGACTTCATTTGGGACGAAGAAGATAAAGAGTGGAAGGCTTGGAAAAGCCTCGTGCCAGAATATGAATACGATCCTGAGATCAAGTTTTCCCAAATTCTAGTCCCGACGTTAGACACAGTTAGGACTACATGGATGCTCAAGCTAATGGAAAAAATCAAGCAACCCGTCGTACTCGTTGGTGACACGGGCACAAGCAAAACAGCCACATGTCAGAGACACTTGAGGAGTGAGCTAGCCAACGACAAGTATATGGTGGTCACTCTGAATTTTTCATCGCGAACAAATTCAATGGATGTTCAGCGTAACTTGGAAAGTAATATCGAGAAACGAACCAAAGAAGTATACGGCCCACCCATTGGCAAAAGGCTCATGGTGTTCATTGATGACATGAATATGCCCCAGGTAAATCTCTTTTTTTGCAGGCTTGAATTACTTAATTTTAAATTTCTAACACTCTGCTTTATGTTCAAGGTTGACACTTACGGAACCCAACAACCGATAGCACTATTGAAGCTTCTAATAGACAAAGGCGGTTTCTACGATCGTGGCAAAGAGTTGAACTGGAAATTTATTAGAGATATCGGTAAGTTCGTGAACAGGTCAGCTTTATTTGAACTAGTTTGATGGGCGCCAACGTTTTGCTTGTCTTCAGGTTACCTTGCTGCCATGGGACCAGCTGGAGGAGGTCGTAACGATATCGATCCAAGGTTCATCTCGCTGTTTGCCGTTTTCAACGTTTGTTCACCTACGACCGCTGTGCTTCATCACATTTACTCGTCGATATTAGGAGCACATTTTGCCAAATTTTCTCAAGAAATTCAGCAGTTGGTCCAACCAATAACGAAGGCTTCGTTGGAACTTTTTAGCGTAAGAAGAAACAGCGATTCCGTAAACACATAGCTGCTAATGGATAACAAACTTTGCTCTTTATAGATCATAACCAAAGAAATGCCTCCAACTCCTTCACGGTTCCACTACATTTTTAATATGCGAGATTTATCCAGGATATTTTGCGGTTTGTGTCAAACCAGACCTGAACTCTATGTACAGCCAAAAACCATTGTCCGTGCTTGGAGGAACGAATGTATGCGGGTGTTTTGTGATCGGCTAATAAATAAACAGGTACGGACACAAGCAAAACTATAGCAGAATAATAAGCCATGGATTTATGTAACTTCTGATGTTTTGCGTAGGATAACCGGCTAGCTAACGTGTTCCTCGAGGAAGTGGTGGAGGACCAATTTGCAGACCACGCAACTTACGTCTTACATGACCCAATACTATTTGGCGATTATCGCACAGCGCTTGAAGAAGACGACCGTCGCGTGTACGAAGACATCTTGGACTATTCTGCTGCAAAAGCCCTGTTCCAAGAGGTAGGTGCTAATACTGTGAATTTGACAACTGGAGGGCTGACTTACATGGAATTTTTGATTTCACAGTTATTGGAAAACTACAATGAATCGCATTCCAAGTTGAGCATTGTTCTCTTCGACGACGCCTTGGACCACGTAACTCGGATACACCGCGCTTTGAGAATGCACGCTGGACACTGTCTTCTGGTTGGTCTCGGTGGAAATGGCAGACAATCGCTAACTCGACTTGCAACTCATACAGCTGGCTACAAATTGTTCGAAATAGTCCTCGCGCGAGGTTATTCTGAATACCATTTCCGGGAAGATTTGAAAAAGTTGTACATGCAGCTGGGAATAGCTGGGAAAGAGACTGTCTTTATGATGAATGACAGTCAAATAGTGGAGGAAGGTAAACAGGCAATTCTGAGTGACATGTAATAGCGAGATTTGGATTCGCCACGTAACACTTCCATCTTGTTTCCAGGGTTTTTGGAACTGATTAATAACATGCTCACAACCGGGATGGTTCCAGCCCTCTTCAATGATGATGAGAAGGAGACAATCATAAATTCCCTCCGGGACGAAGCCAAAAAGAATGACTTCGGTGTACAAAAGTAAGGTGGAAAGCTTTTGATGATTGTAATTGAAAGTTTTAAAAATCATGATTTCGATTTTCAGAGATTCAGTATGGCAGTACTTCACCCGAAAATGCGTGGATAAGCTTCACATTGTTTTGGCAATGGAGCCTGGGGAACAACTTCGAAAGAGGTGCAGAAACTTCCCAGGCATGGTGAACAACACCTACATTGACTGGTTTCATGCTTGGCCAGTCCAAGCCTTGTTTTCAGTCGCTACAACTTTTTTCTCAAAGGTGAGATAAGAAAAAAATTATTATAGAGTTCCATTTGATTCCAATTTGCGGCTTTTTAATTTTTCATGGCATCACAGGCTGAAAGCATTCCAGAAGATGCCAGGAAGCACATTGTACGCTACGTAGTCCATGTCCACACTTCAGTCCAACAATACAGCAACCAGTTCAAGCTGAAACTTCGACGTAACAATAGCGTTTCTCCGAAGCACTTTCTCGACTTCATGGGCTTGTATGTCCGACTTTTTGCCGAGAAATTGCAACTCAATGAAGCTCAGGTAAATCAAATGCTCTTTGTCGAACTTCACTTTTAAATGTTACTAACATAGCCCTCGATTTCTAGTGCAAACGTCTACACGACGGCCTCAAAAAGATAGCTGAAGCCAAAGTTGAAATCGAAGGTCTAAATGCCAAGCTGAAGAAACAAAAGAAAATCGTCGACGACAAGACCAAAGCTTGCGAAACTTTGCTGGTTCAAATATCGTCTAGTGAGGAAAACAATCACATTTTCAAGAAGAGGTTACAATTAAGCGAATATTAAAGAATTTTCCTTCTTCCAGGAACAACCGAAGCAACCGAGAAGAAAGAAGTTGCCATTAAAAAAGGCATTGAAATGGAAGAACAGTCCCGTGTAATTCAGAAAGAAAAAGCTGAAGCAGAATCCATTCTCGCCGAAGCGCTTCCAGCACTTGAAGAAGCTCGATTAGCCCTACGATCTCTGGAGAAAAATGACATTGTCGAAATTCGTTCGTTTAGTACACCTCCAAGATCCGTTCAAGTAGTTTGTGAATGTATCCTGGCTATCAAGGGAATCAAAGAAACCGGTTGGAAGGCTTCAAGGGCTATGATGCAAGATTCTATGGGATTTATTTCAAGTTTGCTCAATCTGGATCCAGACACTGTAACGACGCCAATGTTTAAGAAAGTAGAAGAAATTCTGGCAACGGTAAGCGACATAAGCTTGCATTCTTGAATCTTTGTTTGAGAAGCTAAAACAGCAATTTTCCGACAGTCAAAGAAGCAAGGAGTAGTCCTAACGGTTGATGGAATGCAGAAAATATCCCGAGCCGGTACCGGTCTTCTCAAGTTTACCTATGCATTAATGGGTTTCTTAGCCATCAATATTGAAGTCAAGCCGAAGAAAGACGCCGTCAAAAAGCTGGTAGCGGTGTACGATAAAGCCAAGTCTACGTTAGACAAAGCGCAACAAAGAGTTGAAAAACTTCAAACAGAGCTGGCAGACCTACAAAGCAAGTACGACAAAGCCATTTTGGAGAAACAAATACTCGAAGACGAGTTTAATCTGCTCAAGTTTCGACTAGCAAACGCGGACCTCCTCATTACGGGACTAGGCTCAGAAAACGTTCGTTGGCAAGAAGACTTGAAGGGCTTCAAACGGAAGAAGAAATGGCTCCTTGGAGATTGTATCATCAGCGCTGCATTTTTGAGCTACACAGGAGCCTTTAGTTATGAATTTCGTAAAACCATGGTTTACGATGATTGGGTTCTCAAAGCTGACGATCTTGAGCTGCCGAGGAACCCGAATTTCACAGTTGAAGACATACTGACAGACGAAGTTGAGGTTTCTGGGTATGTCGAAACATCGAAGTATTTTAAAATCGAACTTGAGGTTTCTGTTAATTATTGTGTCTCTGCTCTAGATGGGTATTCGAAGGCTTACCAAACGATGAACTATCCATCCAAAACGGCATCCTCACTACCAAAGCCACCAGATTCCCGTTATGCATCGATCCACAACAACAAGCTGCCCTTTGGATCAAGAAGAAAGAAGAGAACAACAATTTGAAACAAGTTAGCTTCAGCGATCCTGATTTTCTAAGAAGCTTGGAGTTGGCCATCAAATACGGCTATCCAGTTTTAGTTCAAGACGTGGAAGAATACATTGATCCTGTCATTGACGATGTCTTGGAGAAGAACTTCAAGAGTAATGTTTGAACACCAATTATACTTTGGGGCTCCGTCTTTCATGCAATAATGCTCCATTTATGTTTTTAGGTGATAAAGGACGACTTTTTGTCAAACTTGGCGACAGAGAAGTCGACTATGACCCCGGCTTCCGTCTCTACCTGAACTCAAAGCGTCCAAATCCTCAATTCGCTCCTGCAGTATACGCCAAGGCGATGGTCATCAACTACACTGTGACAGTCGAGGGTCTCGAGCGTCAGTTGCTGGGCTTCGTGGTGGCTCAAGAGCGATCTGACCTGGAAGAGCAGCGAAATGCCATTATTCAGGAGACAAGCCTGAATAAGAAATTGTTGAAGGACCTGGAAGACACTCTCCTACGAGAATTGAGTCAATCTCAGGGCAGCATGGTTGATAATGTCGATCTTGTTCAAGCAGTTAGCGAAGCCAAGAAGAAGGCTGATGAAGTTCAAGAAAAGTTGGCCTTGGGAGCGAAAACTGCTGGAGACATCGATAAACTTAGGGACGGATACAAGCCTGCTGCTACTCGTGGCGCCATCTTGTACTTCGTTCTGGCAGATATGGCAACTGTGCAGAACATGTATCAGTATTCTCTGTCTGCATACTTAGGAGTCTATTTCTTCTCTCTGAAAAAAGGTAATGTAGACAATTGTTACTTGAAAAGAATTCTCGATATGATTCAGTAACTAATCATTATTTATAACTCTGCCGATTTTAGCTATTCCTGACCCTGTTCTGGCTAGGCGTTTGAAGAATATCATCAACACTCTAACTTCGAACGTTTACGAATTTGGCTGTGCCGGTAAATGCTGCTACAACAAGGAAGAAATTCTAAATTGGCATTTTCTTACAAACAAACGCTTGATTTTTCAGGTTTCTTCGAAAAACACAAGCTCTTATTTTCGTTCTCCATTGCAACGAAGTTAGCAGAAAGTGAGCGAAAGCTTTCTTCAGCTGAGCTTGGATTCTTCCTGAAAGGCAATGTCTCCGTCGAAAAATCTGGCGGGAAAAATCCCTTCCCATGGCTATCAGAGAAGGTAATTCGTACCCAAGCCTTAAGTGTTGTGAAATCTGCGTGGCAATAATAGGAGCTTAATTTATGTTTGGCGCAGTCGTGGGAGGACATAACGGACATCGTGAAAAAGTTTCCGGACCAGTTTGGGAACTTGATTGTCGACATGAAAAAGAGTGAAGATAGTTGGAGAAAGGTCAGTATTTCGTAATGTTTTTCTTCATCCTCTATTTTGGTCCAAGTATCTAATATATGCCGATTTCAGTGGTTTGAAAGCGATCAACCCGAAGCTGGCATTCCTTCTCCTTACGAAAAATCGCTGAGCGCCTTCCAGTTCCTGATGCTTCTTCGATGTTTCCGTGTAGACCGCGTTTATCGTGCCATTGTCAACTACGTTTCCGACTCGATGGGACAGAGTTTTGTGACACCGCCAGTAACTAACTTCGACGCCATTTATGAACGAAGTTCAACCACGACACCTGTCGTTTGTATCCTCAGCCCTGGTGCCAACCCAGCGGAAGATATTTTCAAACTTGGAGATCGCCATGGCGTTGAAAGGGCTCATATAAAATTTATCTCTTTGGGTCAAGGACAGGAAGAGGTAACAATGATATATTTAATTTCTCTAGCAAAGGGAAAATTGTTGACGGTGTGACTGGATTCGATTTAGGCGGCTGAAGGCCTGTTTGAACTATGCACGGAAAAAGGCTACTGGCTCATGCTTCAGAACTGCCACCTTCTTGCTAGATTTATGAGGAAGTTTGATAAAATGCTGGAACACATTGGAAAACCCCATCCAGACTTCCGTTTGTGGATGACAACTGATCCTACCCCTGATTTCCCAATCGGCATCTTGCAAAATTCGTACAAAGGTACTTTTCGAATTACGGAAAATGATTTACTGAACAAAGTCTCAAATCAACCTTTGCGTTTCAGTTGTGACAGAACCTCCAAACGGCTTGAAGCTAAACCTCCGCAATACGTACTTCAAAATGAACGCTCAGGTGTTGGAAGACTGCAAGCATCCGGTTTTCAAGCCATTAGTTTTCGTCATTGCATTCTTCCATGCAGTCATCCAAGAGCGAAGAAAATATGGAAAAATCGGATGGAACATTTCCTATGATTTCGCTGAATCAGATTTCACCGTCAGTCTTCAGATTCTGTCGACGTACCTGGTCAAATCGGCTGAGAACAGTGATGCAAGGCTTCCTTGGGGAAGTTTTAAGTATCTCATTGGCCAGGTAATACATTCATTTTTATACTCTGTTCTGATCATAATATGTCATTTTGATCTACAATGGTTGGTTCTCTGATCTGAAGGTTATGTATGGCGGAAGAGTCATTGACGACTTTGACCGACGTGTTCTGAATACATACATGGAGGAATATCTGGGAGATTTTCTTTTCGACGAGTTCCAGCCCTTCCATTTCTATCATGATCATGAAGTCGACTATGTGATACCGCCAACCGGAAATCGAGAAACTTATATCCGTAAGTTCCGGAGTTAATTTATTTAATCGGAACATATTTGACGAAACTCGAAAAACCTTATAAAATTTCAGAGTATGTTGATGACCTACCACTTGAAAACAGTCCAATGGTATTTGGTCTTCACGCCAACGCCGAAATCGGCTACTTTTCTGAAGCTGTCCGAGATATGTGGGGACACCTGATCAATATGCAACCTCAGACATGTGAGTCTGTCAGCTAAAGCTTTCTTGTGCTTTCTAAAAGTGATTGTGGAAACTTGAATTTGACCATTGTTTTTCAGCCGCTACTGGTTCTGCCATGACCCGAGACAAGATTCTGGATCACACTGCGGAAGAAATCTTAAAGCAAATACCGGATGTATATGATTTGGACATCCTCAAGAAAAAGTACGGCTTGACTCCATCCCCTACAACGATCGTCTTACTTCAAGAAGTCGAACGATTCAACCACCTCATCCGCAAGATCTCAACAACTCTGAAAACGCTTCGCAAAGCCATCGCTGGTGAGGTAGGCATGGACAACGTTTTGGACAACGTCGCTATGAGTTTGTTCAACGGCGTTGTTCCCGAAGCCTGGCTGCATCTCGCTCCGACCAGCCGTAAACCACTGGGTAGCTGGATCACCCATTTTTTGAAACGGAATCAACAATATGAGCAATGGGTAAGTCTCGTTAACCCATTTGATCAAGTCGAGTTTACACATGACTAAAATAGCGATATTTCGTTTTCTACAGATCAACATTAGCGAACCACGTGTCATCTGGCTTTCCGGTCTCCATGTACCTGAAGCGTATTTGACAGGTATGCAGTTCGCTTGATCTTCGCCTTGCTGGGGTAATAATACGGTTAGCATCTTAACGAACCCCGGTTTCTTTAAATTTCCAGCTCTGGTTCAAGCGACTTGCCGTCGTTACAACTGGCCCCTTGACAAATCAACTTTGTACACTCAAGTGACCTCTGTTACGGACCCCGGCGAAATGCAAGACCGCCCCCACCAGGGCTGCTATGCTTCAGGCCTGTATCTTGAAGGCGCTCGCTGGGATAAGGAAAGAAGCTGTTTAGCTCGTTCCAATCCGAAAATCCTGATTGAAGAATTGCCGATAATGACGATAATCCCTATCGAGGCCATAAAGCTGAAACTACACGTATGACATTTTATATGCTGTTCAAACATGATTTATGTTTACTTCCGTATATAGCAGTCGCCTTGTTGCTCTATTTACAGAACACTTATCGATGTCCAGTCTACACGACATCTCAGCGGCGAAATGCAATGGGAGTTGGCTTAGTGTTTGAGGCTGATCTGCACACAGAAGAGCATGTCAGTCATTGGATTTTGCAAGGAGTCTGTTTGACGCTCAATACTGATGATTAGAGTTGACAAGTTCAGATTTGTCTTGATGTATAATGTAGGCTTGCCAGCAGCTTCGTTCTGCTAATAGGTTAACAATTTCATTCGTTTAGTCCTGAATTTTAATCCTATCTATCTACAAGGTCGAAGTTCATAATTATGTAATGGTCGTTAGTTAGCAATAGCAGTATTTTGATCATTGTAACTATAGCACGCGGCCCCTAGCGCTATCCTCGAATTATCAGAGTCCAAAGTTTATATGCACTTATCTAGAATCTAGTACAAATATCTAATTGCCGCAGGATGGGTAGCTCACCTTGTATTATCAGTCTCGTTCTTAATCCAGTAATTGCATTTGATTGTTGAATGATGGCATGATGTCTGAGCCTCCTATCCAGATCGTGTATTGCGTATTACTTTATACTTACTACTTGTTTATGCCCAATTGTTTGTCTCCAGGTAGCCGCAGGGCAAGTATTGTAGAGATGTTGAATATTATGCGTGTTGTTCATATATTATGCGGATTCATGCATCAGCCCACCAGATCAGCAGGACACCTGCGTTGGTTGCCAATATTATTAAGTTTCAAGTAGCGAGGCCGTTCAGACGCCACCATGTTTTTGTCATATTGTCTGTACTATCCAACTAGGTTTGAGCCTCTCGTCATTTCAAAACTTTATTATGTACGTCGTGACATATCAGCAATGTATTTTTTACAATCCTTGTACCAAAATAATATGGAGATGTGGCTCAAATGGGCTATATTGCAAACTTGGAGATAAGTTTAGAGTTGGGCGAGGAACCATGTGCTCTCTCTGTGTTCTGTCGTGGTTTAGCTCTTAGTACATGACATGGTTTTATATCTATCTCTGTTGATTGTAGTTGATATTGGTGGAGGGAGCAACGTTCGCATACAAAGCTGTTAAATTACATGTTATTACAAGCAGATGAGTCTCTCAGATGATCTTCAGTTTGGCAACATCAATGCCTGTGACTGGTACACATTTCCACGTTCCACATAACTTACGGCCACTTTATCCTGTCAATGTTCTGTGAACTATAAACTCTTCTTTTCAAGTAGTGTAGAAATAGCTCTAGTTCAGCCCTCACAGTGAGGAACAACTATGAATTTGCTAGTTGAAAAATTGCAAAATCTACAGCCATTATGGCTCAGACTGGCTGGACATCCAAGGATCGCCGTTGGTTCCACAATTGCAGCCCTCCTTGGGATCTGTTTGCTGGTCAAACGAAGGACTTTAGCGATTATAGCTCGTACTTTTAAGCGGGATATTGTGTAAGTCAAAGCTTGTAACTCGCTTCAGCCGCTAGATGTCTCGATCTTAAAGTACAGAAATTAATTGACATGTCTCTTGTGTATTTCCAGAGGCCTCAAACGAATACTTCAAGTGATGACCTACATGCACTGGGCACGGATTCGGTGCCTCACAATTCCAATGTTGTTTGATGGCGTAGCTCGAAAATACCCAAACAAGATTGCAATTTACTATGAGGATGAGAAATGGACTTTCAAGCAGGTGAACGGAGTTTTGTACATGGAATTGTTGTTGAATTTTGTAATGCTAACTTGAGTAAATACATTCCTTGTATTAAAGCTCCAAGACCTGTCGAACAGAGTCGCAAATTACTTCCAGTCGCTGGGCTTCAAAAAAGGTGACGTGGTGGCCTTGTACATGGAGAACTGCCCAGAGTATCCGGCTCTATGGCTCGGCTTGGGCAAACTGGGCGTCATTCCCGCATTGATCAATACTAATTTGAGGCTGGATCCTCTCAAGTACACAATCGAAATCGTCAACTCCAAAGCTATAATCTACGGAGAAGAACTGTCTGAAGGTCAGTATAATGACATTAAATATGACATTGCAAATGTTGCAGAATTTGTTGAACAATACGATCGTGTCCTTCCTCAGGCTTGGAAGACCTACAAAAAATCGGGGAGCTCAAAAACATTCCAATGTATTCTTACACAAGGCTGGACAATCCTATTCAAAACTCAGCTGCCTTGGACCTCAAGAAAATCCTCCAAGATTGTTCTACATCGAGCCCCGTAGTTAAAGAATCTTTTACTATTAACGACTGTCTCTACTACATTTACACTTCGGGAACTACAGGACTCCCGAAAGCTACCGTCCAGAAACATGCCAGGTATTCGAATACAACTCTTTGAGCACATTCAACAGTATTGCGTATGATTAACTATTTTTGTGCGTTTCTCAGATTCATCATGGCCGCTGCAGGTGCTCACTACATGTTCAAAGCCTATGAATCAGACATTTGGTATACGCCCATGCCGCTCTACCATTCCGGTGCAGGTCAGATCGGAATCGGTCAAACTCTTCTGTTCGGGACTACCTTTGTCACCAGAAAGAAATTCTCCGCCTCCGGCTACTGGAAGGACTGCATAAAGTACAATGTCACTGCAATTCAATATATTGGGGAAATCTGCCGCTACCTCATCGCCCAGCCTCCGAAACCGGAAGACAGAGCTCATAAAGTTCGATTAATGGTCGGAAATGGGCTTCGAAAAGAGATTTGGAGAGAGTTCCAAACTAGGTTCAACGTTGAGAACGTTGGGGAATTGTACGGGTCTTCAGAGGGAAACTGCAACATGGTTAACATTGATGGAAAAGTTGGGGCTGTTGGGTTCGTGCCTCGGTTGCTGACCAGCGTCTTGCCTTACGGACTTGTCAGGGTTGACCCCAAGACTGGAGAGATTTTGCGGGATTCGAGAACCGGACTGGCAGTGACTTGTGACGTTGATGAGCCTGGAGAACTGTGTGGTATTATTGTCAAGAATCATCCAATCAGAGATTTTGAAGGGTAAATCGAGAATCCAGAATGGTTTTAAGTGCATGTTCAAGTGCTAATTGATTTTCTTGCCCCTCAATTATAGATACGCAGACCACAATGCCAAAAAGAGCAAGGTAGCTCATGATGTGTTCAAGAAGGGAGACACCGTTTTCAGATCAGGTTGGCGTCACATAATTCAAAAATTTCACATCATCATTCCATTACTAATGTTTGCCTTTTCAGGTGACATTCTGAGGATGGACAAGTACGGATACTTCTACTTCCAAGACCGATCCGGCGACACCTTCCGTTGGAAAGGAGAAAACGTCTCAACCGCTGAAGTCGAATCCGTCATCAGTAAAATTTGTAAATCTACCGACTGCACTGTTTACGGTGTACAAATTCCAAACACTGAAGGCCGAGCCGGTATGGCAGCCATTTCGGATCCAGAGGGCGACCTTGACCTCGAGCATTTGTGTTTCGAGTCCAAGAGGCAACTTCCTGGATATGCCAGGCCACTATTTTTACGATTAACACAAAATTTAAGTTTAACAGGTACGTACAGCAACTAAAAGTCATCTTCATTATTTTTGAATTTCAAGTCTCTCGTGCTCATAATCAACTTTTCGCTTCTTTTCAGGCACCTTCAAGTACCAAAAGGTCGACATGCAGAAGGAAGGCTTCGACATGGACAAAGTCAAAGACAAAATGTACTTCTTACATAACGATAAGTACATTCCGTTGGACAAAGCTTTGTATACAGATATTATGTCCAGCAAGATACGAGTATGAAATGTTCAAATTAGATGTAACTATGAAAGTATGTTTTGAATGATCAACTTCTTGTATGCTGTTCTTACTCAATTATCATGCTAACTGTGAAACATGAATCTATTCAAGTCATGGAAGGATTATAATAGCTATTGCCAGAATTTTCTTCGCTAGGTTGCTGATGATACAGAAACTGCAAGACAATATTTCAAAGACATTTCAAACTTGTAGTTAGTAGAGTTTAGAGCTATATTTGGATACAATGAAAAACGAAACTTGTTTCGAAACAGGATCATATTATGCATGCTCACACCCACAAATTACAACCGTAAATGTTCTTGAGCCATTTGTCCCTAGTTAGCGCAAATTAGACTGTATTTTCAACTAGATCTGGCATAAACAATTGAGCGAGCCAAAAATACACCTTTGGCCATCTTGGAAGTTCATTTCGAAGGCTTGAGAGTCTTCTTCCTTTGCTGCTTTGAATTGTGTCGTAATTGGGCCAAAATTGTAATTGCCGATTGTTACTTTTACTTAAACTCCGGTAAGTTTCATTCTCATTTCCTCATCGCTTCAAGGCAACTCAACTCGTGTCAAGTTTCTGCACCATACCAGATTACACCTCAAAATGCCTCTTAACCGACAGGTAGCCGCTTCAGATCCTTCTTTGTTCGAAAGTGCTCAGAATTCCATCATCAAAGCTCCGCCGCGACGCTCCAGAGGCCACAAGACCACCAGCAGCACGTACTTCACACCACTCGGTCAGCAGAAGACTAACAACGTTGTATTCCGCAGCTGCGTTGATATTTCCCTAAACCAGAGATCTTCCGAGAACAAAAGCCCTTTGAAGTTAACCATGAAGTCCTCAAAGTCTCAAGAAGCCATTAACAGTCGGAGTCGGGCTGAAGTCTCCAAATACTCGCCATCTTCTGCCAAAAGCCGACCTCCATCTAAAGATACGGCAATCAGTAAACCAAAACCAGCGGAGCCCACCTCCAGTTCCAGTACCACTGGTGGTCTTCTGGGCCTCACTCAAACTAGGGATCGTCGAGCGTCCATGGTATTTGTCGATTTCCTGACGGAAGATGGCGTTACTGATGTGACCAAATTTCTCAACGACTACAGTAAGAAGAATCAAGGTCCTACAGAAGAACCTTCGGAAAGCTCTTCTGCCTCTTCTAGTGCTGAAGAAACTGAAGAATCCGACGAAGAAGAAGTCACGGAAGAGACCATGTCTGAGGAAGTCAATGAGAGCGAATATGAGCGGGAAATGTCGAGAATCAGTGAGAACAAGAGTACATCAAGGCCACCGCCAAAAGGCCCGAATCCTCTATTTCAAAGTTCAGAGTCACCACCGCCCAGATTGTCTTTGGCGAGAGAAGTTCCTCCGCCAGAGGTCACTGGAAGACCAGCTTCGTAAGTTCTCAAAACAAAAGCTAAACTGTTAAAACGCCTTGAATTCACCAACATTATTTCTACAGGTCACGTAACGTCGATGACGTCATGTTCGACATGTTCCGAGACTTGGAAACCGATACGCTACTTGTCGGCGACTTCTTGAACGGGCTCGCCCAGTCTGGAATCCGTAAGGATGACCAGAGGTTGAAGGAGCTCTTCAGCAACCTGCAGGAAGAGAAGCGATTCCAAGGACAACCTTGCGAGTCTGTAGATTCCCTGAGGTTGGACCGAGATGGATTTCGTAGGGCGGTTCAAGATAATATTGTGCTCATTTCAAGGGCCCTCCGACAACAGTTTGTAATTCCGGATTTCCAAAAGTTTTGTACCGAAGTTCAGAACCTGTACATGGAAGCCTTGAATATTAATCACGGCAAGGTTCAAAGCAATATTCCACAGTTGGCGAGGGTCAACCCTGATCATTGGGGTGAGTTTCGTCAAATCTTAGGAAACAGTTTACAAAGTTTCACCATTGAAGTCCTTGATTTATAGGAGTTGCAATCTGTACCATCGACGGCCAGCGATTTTCCATTGGAGACACTGACTTGCCCTTTACCCTTCAGAGCTGTTGGTGAGTTCAGATTTCAGATCTGATTTACTGGCGGAACTCTTGATTAATGCTTTTTGATGCTGTAGCAAGCCACTGACCTACGCCATTGCTCTGAACGAACTCGGCCCTGACATCGTTCACGGCTATGTTGGACAAGAGCCCTCTGGCAGGATGTTCAACGAGCTTGTTCTTGATCATAACAGTAAGTTTTCTAGCAAACTTTTAGTTAATTGTCAAGAATTCAGTTTTGATTGAAAATTGTTCGAATCTACAGGTAAACCACACAATCCGATGGTTAACGCTGGAGCCATTATCGTTTGTTCCATTCTCAAGTCGCTAGTTCAGCCAGAAATGACCCTTGCAGAAAAGTTTGATTA
>JAQGBJ010001293.1:0-24463 GCA_034698345.1 Sphaeridia pumilis | reverse complement strand
CTTGGTGCGCAAAAAAGTCATAGAGTTTTTGCAACAAGTCTCCTAAAACTCTCAATGGCTATAACTGCCTTGAATGTAAACAAACCCTTTGAAAACCAAAACAAAGTAGCAATTAATCGTTACTACATTCCGCTGTAACGGCAAACTTGGCAACGAAAATTTCGTGTACATCTTCACTTCTTCTTCATGCATTTTCCATGAGATTTAACAGTTTTTCAACGGTTTTCTCATCAAAACCCAAGCTGTTTAACAAGGTCTAGCAGTTAATCACATTGAAAATATTTAACGTCTGAAAGTGTACTACAATCCACTAGAAATATTTACATTTTCGTTACATTTCCATTAACGTTGAAACTCGTTGTAACGAGAAAAAGTGGGAATCTTGGTCCAAGTTATGCAACCTTTGTGAAAGGCTCAATTTTACATGTAATCGTCCATAAGAGGAAAGCTCGTCCGTCTCTACGACGCATTTCCTTCAACATGCATCAACCCTATTAGCGATTTTGCACTTTCGATATCTCGCTAACGCGTTACATTTCAAGAATTCTGAAACCAGATTCGGAATCCAGAGACTTTAATCTATTCATCCATGTTAACATCGCCTGAATTCAACGTCATTAAGTCTGTTAAATCCGCATTGAAATTTTAACACGTCAAAGCTTCCCAAGGAAAAATGTCCTAGATTGCGGTCAGTTTTTGCCAATTTTCTGCCATATTTTCCCAACAAACAACAAACGATCTTTATATCATCAGAAAGGCCTGTTTCTAAGCTACTAAAATCTGTCATTAAAAGTTTTAAAAGTTGGACCGTTTTTTCATAATTTTGAAAAAGATACCGAAACTCATGACTTTGTATGCATTCTTGCGGTGTTTTTCGCTTGATATCGTTTGAACGGGATGGAATTTGGAAAAACGGGTTGCAGATTCTGAAAGAGCGTGTCTTTGTTGTGGGGATGAGCGAAAAACATGTTTAATTAATTAATGTTAAAGGTGTTTAAAACGGCAAGATTTCAGGATGAAAAGCACACACCGAGTCGTTTCAAGAGTCAACTTGCAAAGGTTTTGACAGAGAAACTGAATGCGCTTCTATTAGGTCCGTCCGCTCCCACTTTACCTCCTCTCTCTGCCCTCAATCCTTTAATCGCACAGTGTCGTTCAGCCCGTTCAGTCTGTACTCGTAACACGTGTCTTGACAAAGTCAAATTTTCTACTTTTCAACCTAACTACTCAGTTAATCAACGAAAAAGGTAAGCGAATCGACTGTTTTTAACGTTGGTTTCATGGAGAATTGTTAGTTTTGACAGATTTTTGACATTTTAAGTGAGAAAATTAAGGGTTGGGGCTAGTAGTAGTTACAAGTGGGTAAAAGTTGGGTTTCTGAGGGTTTTGATTGAAATTCAGTAGGTTTTCAAAGTTTTAATGGTTTTCAAGATGGAAGAGCGTGTTTTGAAGAGGTTTTTGAGACATTTCTGAAGAAAATTGGTTGGTGTTTGGGAGTTTTCCGGTGGAAAACCATCAATCTTTAGTTGGGGTAATCCAACGCTACAGTTTCTGAAATTTTCTTTCCAAGAGTTTTAATTACGAGAATGTTGAGGCTTTGAAACATGTTGTAACCGGTTTGGTTCATGTTTAAAGTTAGTGTGTCTCTGTCTGGGGGCACTTTTTGTAAGTTGAGTAAACAAAGGGATTAGATTTTAATGATTGATTAATGATTTAGAAGATTAAGGAGTTTAAAAAGGCTTCAAGATTTACGCAACGGTGTTAAATTTAGCTCTGTAGTTGAAGGTAGGATCAAACTGAAAAAAATGGCCGTTAGAGAGGGTGGGGAGGGGTTGGGCTTACGTGACTGGCATAACAGAGCATAGCGTGGCTTGGTTTGGAATGTGTGTAAATTACATGATGGCTAATGCTGTTTTCTCTTTGGTTTTCCAGAATTCAACATGACTGCTGAAGCCGCATCTGCACCAGCCGCCGCTGCCCCTGCAGCACCCAAGAAGGCAAAGGCAACCAAGGCAGGAGGAGCCGCCAAGAAGGTCGCGACTCACCCGAAATGGTCGTCCATGATTGTGAACGCCATCAAGGCTCTGAACGAGAAGGGAGGATCTTCAGTTCCCGCCATCAAGAAATGGATCCTGGCCAACCACACCGGTCTGCACCCTGAGAAGATCAGCGCTCCGTTGAAGAGAAACTTGATGGCTGCCGTCACCTCTGGATCGTTGGTGCAAGTCAAGGGCAAGGGATTCTCCGGATCTTTCAAGTTGAGCGCCAAGGCGACCAAGCCGAAAGCTGAGAAGAAGAAGGTTGTCAAGAAGGCAGCCAAGCCAAAGTCTCCAAAGAAGGCTGGATCTCCCAAGAAAGCTGCAGCCAAGAAACCCAAGGCAGCTGCTGGAGCCAAGAAGCCTGCTGCTGCGAAGCCCAAGAAGCCTGCTGGTGAGAAGAAGGCCGCTGCTGCCAAGCCGAAACCTGCTGCTGCTGCTGCACCCAAGAAAGCTGCTGCACCAAAGGCCGCTAAGCCTGCAGCCAAGGCCAAGTCACCAAAGCCAAAGGTCGCCAAGCCCAAGATTGCCAAGGCACCGAAAGCAGCAAAGCCAAAGGCTGCCAAGCCCAAAGCCACCAAGGCAGCAGCAAAGCCCAAGACGCCAAAGGCCCCCAAGCCTAAGACTACCAAGAAGGCGGCAGCAAAGAAGTAAATTGTTGGTTAGGACAAGAGAGATTTGTTATTAATATATAAATATTATATAGCAGATTCATTTTATTGTACAGACAGAGACAATTTTGTATTTCGATGGACTTGATTTTATCTCAATTGTTTGTTCTCACGAGTTAGCTAGTAGACTAGTTAGAGAATTAAGCTTTAGTTTATTGTAGGGTTTTGGTATGCTGAGCACTGCCAATGTATACTTAATGATCTTGTAGCCAGGGGTTGGAAATATTCTCTGTATTTCAATGTTAACATCAGTACTGGCTAGTGCAATTTTGAAACAGAGAGTTTGCTTAGCTGAAGTTTTATGTTAGAAGAGGAAGAATGTTGTATCGTTCGATCGTTGTTGACCAGGAGGGAAGGACAAAGTACAAATTACTTAACGTGTTAAGTAAGGGATTCGATTGTACATTTCTAAATTCTGTAGACGTAATTTACCCACCACATTGTTACTAGATTTGAAGATGATAGATTTATAGCTTGCATGTCACTCTATGTCACATAGAACAAGTTTCGTATTGTTGCAACAACAGTTGTAACTTGTGTACCAGCTTTATACGAGGGATTAAAGTGACAGTTTTATCTTGAAATTCTCGAGTTTTAGGCTATCAGTTTTTTCTACCTAGTTAATTTTAGCGACTGTAGGAAAAATCACATAACCGTTTAAGAACATACAAAGTTTTGAAATCTCCAATAATTTACTATCTTAAACTGTAGTTACTAAATCTCTAACTAGGTTCAAATCTCAAGCTTCTCGAGCACAAGTATTCCAGCTTCTAACGATAACCCAGATCGGATCCCAAATTCGTAGGTGTTTTATTTCATTAGTTCTTTGCAGGAGCAGTGTTTCAGTCAACGAGCCAACAGCCTTCTACAAACCGATTAACTGCCTACGCACCTAATAGCAATTTTCTAGTGAAAGCTATGAAACCCAAGAAGACGCTCAAGAGAGGTAATATTCCGTATTATGAGCAACCAATCTGATATCATTGAATTTATATGAAAAATTTGTCTCTCTCCTCTTTCAGCCTTGGCCCGGGTTAATAATTTTGCTATAAAGTCCTAGTGATCTGCCCACATCCACTCAGTCCTGTTTGCTTTTCGGCGAGCTAACGTGTTCGAAGTGGTCGTCTTGGGAATCGTCAATCCGAGTTCAATCCGAGAACCTTCAAAATGCCTGTCGCTGTATTGCTGTAAGTTGTTTGCTTAATTGATCATCATTATTATCACCTGTAATTTAACTTTTGAACCTTAAACAACTTTGCTTCTCCGTACTTCAGAATGGAATTCATCCAGCCTGCTCCAAGCATGCCAAGCCCTTCGCCCAACACCCGCCACGTCTCCTGCCGCGGCCTGACCGATTCTGAAAATTCAGCCTTTACCAAGAAACACGCTGTCCAAATGCGCCAGGCCTTCAACAACACCCACAACAAAGGGACCCCGCTCGAAGACATGATGAAAGACGTGCCAGCAATGCTCTCGACCCTCGACTCGTGGGGCTACAAAGTGGTCACCTCCACTTCAAACACCATCTTCAAAATGCGCGACATGCCTGACCCCATAGTTCGCGACTGTTACATATGGACCCTTGTCAAGGCGACCGAAGCGCCCACTGCCGCCGCAGAGTCCACCAGCACCAGCGACAGCTGCCAATCGAACTCAGAAGCAGAGCAGCAGCAGCCAGCAGGTTCAGAGCAATGATTTGATCGAGTGCATTTCACAAGTGCATAGCTTCGCCGCCCGAACGCCTTCGCAATGTTATCAGCATCATTAACGAAGAAATATGAGGAACGACAGGACGCAGCCGTCATACAAGATTTTAATATCGAAATCACCGTGACATCAGCAGGATATTACATATTTGTAGATTAACGTAAGGCGACTATTAGTAAAGGTGAGAAATAAAATATGATCTTGAAACAGTCTATTGAAAAGAGTGAATAATTTTTGTCATTTTTTCTAGACCTGAAGGTTAATCAAGTCTGTATATAGCCTTGGAACTAGAAATCCTAGAGTCTGGCTTGAATAGCATGCAACTTAACCTAGAAGCTGTTAAGCTTAATATCTCAAGTCCTGAATAAGTAGTAGAAAAATAGCTTCAAAATTAACCTAACAGCCTGAAGAAGCCTAGCATTATAAAAGGTCACGAATATTTTAGCCCGGCAACGAATTATAATAAGGGTCAATCGAATTAACGTACTCAGGATGACTGGGTACTAGCGCTGCGAGCCTACTTCGACTAAGTTCTTGCTTGACATCGTCCACCAGTTTCCCCACTTGCCAAAGACACACACTTTTGTAGACAATGAACATTAGCAATGGTAAAACTCGATACAGTTTCGGCGACGTCAAGTCGACGAGGAAGACCAACGTTAAGCTTGCCAGGAGGACGGATTGGAGGAGGAACCAGATCTTCAGAAGCGTGAAGCTGTTCTGCAAGTCAAAATGGCAAAAGTTGTTTCAAGCCCAGCATATCAGATGTATATACTCAAAACCAACGATAACTTACATCGGTAAGAAAACGGAACAAGACGTATGCCAAAGCCAGGTCGAAGATAGACAAAACTGTAAAAAGAAAAGAGACAATGAATTTATGCGGAAACCACCGAAACTTTCCGGATTAACGTTTTTTACAGGTGCCCGCCAAAGCGAAACTTACCGAATATCGTTACAGATACGGCAATCATCTCTTCAAGTGATTCCAGATAACGCTTCACAAAAACTTGATCCGGGAATTCCAAATACGACCAGACTATCAGAATCCCAAGGGCGATCCCGACAGCTGATACCACCTGCAACGGCAGACCGAAATTAGTTTGGAATTCAACAAGTTTTCAACGTTTTCGATATTGTTTTCAAAGTCAACTTACCAGATTAACGAGGACGACGCCATGAGCTCCACGCTTATTGATGGCCATTTTAGGAAACACTGTTAGCTTAGGGTCCAGCCCTTCGAAGCATTGGCGAGACTACTGGTTCTGCAGAATCTGCAGCCACTTTACATGGCTTCACTCAAGTCTTTGCTGAAAATAAGTCAAGGTTTACAAACAAGTCGAAATGAAACTACAGCTGACCTTTGACACTTGGATTTGATATAAGTACAGTTTGTGACGCATTCAGTTCAACTGCTAAATACAAAATATTTCCTAAACGCCAAGTAGATTGGTCAAAAGTCAGATGTTTTCGAGATAAGAGGAGAAACGAGGCTAATAGTACACAACTGCACTGACTGACTGAGAGACTAACTAATCTGATGTTATTTTTAATCGTGTAATCTTTTGATAGGTTTGTATACACACACAGTTTACATTAGTGCTTTGCTTTTAGACGTTTTAAACATGGTACATAATATCGATGTTTATGGAACTCCTAACATTTACGTTTAAAAGTTGGGAGGCTATGTGAGCACAAACAAGGAATACCGTTAATTGTACTTGGGTTAATCAGAACCAATGTGACGACAGTCTACACAGACTGCAAATACGTAAATACAGTAACTTTTAAGGATGGTCTCGTTCTAAATACTAAGTTATTATGACACACGAGTTGTGACTACACGTAGACACTGCTAGTAAAATAGCTAATACTAAAAGTAAAGTAAATGATAGTTGATATGGCAAGCGAAACACAAAAGTATTCCGTGACTATCTAACAAATACAATTCATTTGACAGGGGTACTTGACATAAATTGCCGGCATTTGGGGGTGTTTACGTACAAACATGTATGAAAAATCTGTTGACAGCCCGCGTACTTTTTAGCGTTAAAGTTTGATCAGGTTTGAATACAATATTGTCGAGGTAGACTTATAAATACTTGCAGAGAATCGTTATACAAGGGCTTCAGCTAGGAAACTTGGTAGGTTTTGAACCTTGTTTGACTCAAGGGATTGCATTAAAGCTTGTACCGAAGTAAACTTTGGGCTAAGAGGTAGCATAGATTATATTAGATATTACGAATAGGAAAGAATTTCTAAGGCGATAGTGCCATAAATACAAAGTCGTGGTACCGACCTCCTAAAAAGGGTTTTTGTAGATTCGAGGTAACTGACAGCTTAATACGATATAAGTAAGTCTCGTTGAACTCAGGTAAAAGGAAACGATTTCGAAAATTATACTAGACAAAAGACGGTAGAGTTTAGACGACCTTCGGACGTACAGTAGACTTTCGAGTTAAATTAACAATTCTGCTAATCTAATCAGTATAAATGCTTGGCTTTCCTCTCTCAGTTAGCACTATTACTGTTCTTGTTCTTCTTCATCTTCGTTAGTCTCTTCAGGCACAGGTGCTGCTTCCTCGGTGTCTACTGCTGCAGTTTTGTCGATAACTTCGGCTGCTAGTTCTGCATCAACATCAGCAACGTTTCCATTTGCAGCTGGAGGCTCCACCTCTGCTGATGGTTCTCTAGATTGGGACTTTCCGTTGGTGACGGATTGCTGAATTGGAGTTCTTTCCACTTTCGGTGTTCCAAGCAATTGTTCTAGATTATCGTTCTCGTTGGCAAGGTCAAAGTCATCGTAGTCCTGCAATAGTATCACGCAAATTATTAAAACTTCTGCATATAAGGCTACGCTTTAGTAATTAATTTCAATGCCCATGAATTATTACATACCCCACAATATCGTTCGTCATTGAAGATTTGTGGACTCAAGATGATCTTAGAATCGCCCCTCGGTTTTGCATTAGTAAGCATGAAATCTTTGGCAGTCTCATTTCCAGGCTCTGTGATGTCGATCGGTTCATACGGTATTGACTTGCTGTCCAGAATCATCATTACCCGTTGTTGCCTCTTCTTGACCTGTTGAACACACAAAACCAACAATTACATGCCAAATCCAGAATTCGACAATTAGCAGTATCATGTAAAGTATTCCATTAGCTTTGTACCTCTTTGCTTCCGGAAATCTCGGAATAGTAGACTTTGACAACCATCTTGGAAGATCCGCGTAGCACAGTTCTGCAATTATAAAAGACAAACAAAAGTTAGTACTTCAGCTCCAATGAACGACTAACTGACAGCGAATAGATGGAACTTGGATCCTAAACCATAATCAATCCTAACAGTAAAGGAAATGCAACCACGATTCGATCAACTGCCAACATCCGGCGACCCTGCCATACTACATTAGTCATACTGCGTTCTCATGTACTTCTCAATTATATCTTTCCCATTTCCTTATCTGAGTTTGAGTCACTTTATCCTAACACTTCCAGAAGCCACATCATTACTAACAAAATTATGGATACATATAAAACAGGCTCATCCACAAGTTCTTGCCGGTCGATTCTGTAATGAAGATTCCGCACAACGAATACCAAATACCACTAATCAACCAACATGATTCCAAATCACGCCATCTGATATTTCCCTAGCATTTGGATTAACAATCTCATTAGCCCGACGAACACAACGGACATTCTGATGGCTTCTCAAACTTTCGAAATGACCTTTAAAGGTCAAATTGTTCAATGTTTCAAAGCTAGAAAGCCTGAATATCCTGTTTCAATCTGATCAAGCCAAGTTACCTAGTCAAATCAAACAATATAGATCAGAAACCAAGAGCATAAAAATTATAACTACGTACAATTTGCAGATTCTTTAACTCACCTTTTTCTTCTGCAAATGAAAAATTTACAGGATGACAGCGATCAACACGAATGATTTAATAGAGGTTTCTTCAGTATCTCGTCTCTTTTAGCTGTTCTCTTGAATTTATTCGATTCGATAAAGATTTTGATAAACATCAAAACACATTAAGCTTGAACACACACCGAGATTCACCGTATGTGACTATATAATGGTTTGTTTACGAAATGCCTTAAAATAGCCGGATATCAACAAGACATTTTCCTATCGTACATGCTGGGCTTGGCCGTATGCATGACAAGTGCCGGGCACAGCACGTCATGTGATTGGTCCAGCTGACGGAGCGCGGTAATTCAAAACTTTGGTCAAATTAATTTACTCATGAACCTGCAACCGATTCATGAAACTTGCCTATCAAAACATTGAAAAACATATACGATTTAATTCCAACGTTAGTTATAATTAATAATATTAAGCTTTGTTACACCTGGTACCAATTGAATTTGCTAGCACAAGGTTTCAAAATTGCGTCAGAAGTGTCAGAATTTTGGTGTTTCAAACTGATTTTGAATGTCAATTAAGCTTAGATAGTTAGGCTCTGTACTTTATCGTCCTGAATTATTCTTGGTCTTTGATATAATTCGCCTGATTGATATCGGAAATGTACATACCCTGAAGGTAAATGTCACTAATAGACGCCCTGAAATGAGAAATTCACCGGCATTACCGATAGTCATGTTTCTGAATAGTAACTTAAATTGCTTCATTCTGGTTTCGCAGATTGTAAAGGACAGCTGGAATCCTTGAAACCGTTACCATCTTTGAGTCAAGATTGCGCTTGTGTGGAATCGGTACTTGCTGCTGTTACGGAGGGTGAGTTAAAGTTATTGTACAATCTTGATTGATACTATTCGTTTGACCCAAGAAAGTGGAGAACTAATCCAATCTTGGCTTGTTACAGTTGAGGGATTTAGCTGAACGCGAGCGAGAGCAGCAGCAATTAGCCGTCAGTGAAAATTCTTCAATGATGTCATCAAGTGACAGCAAGCAAGGGAGCAGTTCCCGAAAAGACGACATTGTATCAAAAGAAGAATGGATGGAAAAGATTGACAAGGTCGAAATCCCCCGATCGGAAGTCAACAAGCTGGTGATGAACTACCTGGTCACTGAGGGCTTTAAAGACGCTGCCGAAAAGTTCCAAAAGGAGTCCGGAACTGATCCTGGCATGGACTTGAATACTCTAGATCAGAGGGTGAAAATCTTGGAAGCTATCCATGACGGCAAGATTCAGCAAGCGATAGAAATGATCAACTCGTACCAGCCTCAGCTACTTGATGACAACCGGTATCTATACTTCCACCTTCAGCAGCAACATTTAATAGAGCTTATCAGAAGCAAGGATCTTGAAGGAGCTCTCAAGTTTGCGCAGGATAATTTGGCTGACCAAGGAGAAGAGAATGGGGCGGTTCTTTCAGAGCTGGAAAGGTATGTTAAATTGAAGTCATAATCATCGGTTTAATTGTTCTGGCGGTTGGTTTAGAATGCGTATCAGAGAAGCTTGTGTAAAAGATTCTGTGGATTCTTACGCCAATTGGGTTGATCTTGGAGGATCTTTACTTGTATTACGTAAATTACGGTTCAGACGTTAACAATTACGGTTTAACCGGGTTTCTTCAAGTTCTCGCCGGTTCATTTCATTGCAGTTGAACCTACGCGAATGTTGTAATGTTTGTGTAAGCTTTAGAACCCAAAGAAAGCAGATGTTGGAGCCCGTTCAACATAACGGGATATACCCAAAGGCTTTAGGCAAAAGCCATAGATCGATACGAGTTTGTGTGTTTACACATAGAGTACACTAGTGAGGCCGCGCAAGTTGAATATTTCCATGTTATGAACCAGCAGTTCTTTTTGTGGCACAGCCAGTTTCCTACACAAAGACTCGCGTAAATATTCACCAAAGAGTTAATTGATTAAGCATTCTGTATATAATTTTTTGCTACGACATTATATTTGACTGTAGTTGCGATTATATTACGTGGCCAAGCCACATTTGATGCGAGCGAACTTACTACACGTAGTCAGCCGTAGTACTTTGAACCATTCCAGTTTGTTTTTATCTTCTGGTGTCTTCTGCAGGCGGAATTTATCAGTTTGTTTTGTAAATTCAGTTACTTCAAAGAATTCTACGACTAGCAATTTCAAAATCAGTAATTTTCAAGTCATCAGTAGTAAGAGTTACAGTTACAGTCCAAGACCAAGTACCTTGTTAAAACCTGAACCTGAAACCATGTCGAAACCTAACGTCGTCTTTGTGCTCGGCGGTCCTGGAGCTGGAAAAGGGACCCAGTGTCAGAAGATTGTCGACCAATACGGATTCGTCCACCTTTCTGCCGGAGATCTTCTGAGAGAAGAGAGACAACGTGAAGGATCCGAATTTGGAGAACTGATTGAAGGCCACATTCAGAACGGAACAATCGTCCCTGTTGAAATCACCTGCGCCTTGATCGAGAGAGCCATGGGACGAAGTGGTGCTAAGAATTTCCTGATTGATGGATTCCCACGTAATCAAAACAACCTTGATGGCTGGACCAAAGAAATGGCCGAGAAAGTGAACGTGCTCTTTGTTCTGTTCTTCGACGCTCCAGAGGACGTCTGTGTCGCAAGGTGTCTCAAGAGAGGTCAAGCTGGAAGTGGCCGGTCAGATGACAACATGGAGAGCTTGAAGAAACGTGTGTCCACGTATAACAACGATACGTTGCCGATAATCAACCATTTCCACGCTTTGGACCTTGTTAGGAAGATTGACGCTTCGCTGGATGCCGAGGCAGTCTTCAAACTTGTTTCTTGCTTCATTGATGAAGCTGTAAACGTTAATTAGTGGTAGTTATTGTGGTGCAGCCGAAATGGATAGTTTTGTTAGTAGATTTAGATGATAGATGACTAGTGATTACAGTATGACTGATGTAAAATTGTTGATAGTTGTAAGAATGAACTAAGGAAGAAGCTATGCAAGGCAATGTGCTATCAGGGAAGAATTCTATGTAATCAACCGCCAGAGACTAGTTTTTAGCTGTTTGACCAGTTGTAAATTGTTTTGGTTCTATCAATCAGGACACTCGCCTTGTTAGCCTTTGAAGAACCGGAAAATTCACCGTTTGGAGATCTCTTGGATCTGTCACATCGACAAAAGGTTGCCAGTGAACTCAACACCGCCTTCTTGGGTGCCGATGACGAAGAATCACCAATCTCCAAGTTGGCCTTTTTACTCAAATTCATTTTGTGGGGTCAAGACGAGTTGGATAGGAAGAAAGTCAAGTATCCGAAAATGGTCGATCTCGCTACAGCTACAATAGATGACCCCAAATGAGTGAGAATGTGAGTTTCTAGCAATTGAATACTGATGTAGAATGTTTGAAACAGTTCTGATGATTGATGTATTTTGCTTGCAGATTCAACAAAAGAGCCTATTGGACTGAGCACCTTGGTTACAAGCGACTGGAGACAAGATCGAACTAATCTACACAATTTGGATATTCGTGTTGGACGCATAGTTTGTATTTATCGTGTGTAGGCAGTTCCATCAGGTTTTGTGAAATTTTTCTCTCAAAAGTACGTTTTCTACTGCATTTGATTCACTGTTAAATGATATTGGTTTGTGAATTTTCCATTTAGGGCTAAGAGTCTCTAGGCTAGTTGATTACTTGGAAAGTATTTACGTATAGGCAACTGTTTGTTCGTCATGTCCAAGTGACAAGAGTGAATGTGAAAGTACATTTGATGAAATACACCAAATGCCCAAAAAGTTCGCCGAATAGTATGATCTGTCGATATTACGTCATCTGTAGTCTATTATGTCAGTAATTATGTCATCTGGATACCCTAGTCCGGAAACATTGAGGTCAAGTTTACAGGAGCTTATCGTTTGCATTGAATTGCTTGTTGTATTCGTTTCACAGGAATGTATTTACAGGATGCGCACGTGGTAGCCGATAAAATCTGCTATAAAACGCAACCTTCAGGATCAAGTTGATGTGAAAGAAATTCAAGCTTCCAGACTGTCAACATCGTTCAAGTTCATCATGTGGAGTATCTGGCTAAGTCTTCTGTTTGCTACCGCTTCAGGTGAGTTCAACTAAACGAAACAAAATTAAGCTAATTGAGTATTTAATTACTAATACTCTTCTGTTTTTGACAATCAGGTGGCCCAGTAACCTCAGTAAGACGACCAAGAGGCAAGATTGTTGGTGGCGAAGAAGCAGTTCCAAACTCCCACCCTTACATTGTATCCATCCAAGTTGAAGACAAGGCCTACTGTGGTGGTACCATTATCGACGATCGATTTATCGTAACAGCCGCCCATTGTGCTACCCGAAGACCTGAAGATTATAGAGTTGTCGCCGGAGAGCATGACCTGAAACAAGTGGCCGGAACGGAACAAACTGTGGAAGTTGAGGACGTTATTTCACATCCCGGTTACAGCTCGTAAGGGATCCAAATGACATTAAACTTCAAAATCATATTCAAAATGCTAATGTCAAATTTTCGATTCCAGGTCTACCAGCAGACACGACATAGCCCTTTTCAAGCTGTCAACCCCGCTCAACTTCACCACGTTCGTCAAGCCAGGATTACTGGCCAACAAGACCTTCCAACCTTACGGGTCACTGGAAGCCGTCGGCTGGGGAACCACTGCCGAAGGCGGTTTCGCCCCTGATAAGCTTCAGCAAGTCCGAGTCCACTATGTTTCAGATTCAAAGTGCAAAGCTAATTACGCTCATGTAACAGAGATCTATGCAGAAATGCTGTGTGCGGGTTCTGGCGAGGCCGGTAAGGACGCTTGCCAAGGTGATTCTGGAGGACCATTGAATTTCGTCGCTGCCGATGGTCAACGAATCCTTGTTGGGGTGACATCATTCGGTCTTGGATGCGCTCGACGAGGATATCCTGGCGTCTACACCGAAGTGGGGCAATATGTAGACTGGATCAGAGAAACGATGGATAAATACGCTTGAGCCAAATGTTTGTCAATTGCCGTGATGTGATGCCAATAAGTTCATTTACCCTAGGACTTTGGGGGATTGCAGTTTTGCAGCGTTGCATTTCTGCAAGAGATTTTTTGCATTAGTCAAGCCTTCAATCCGTGTAATATAGAAAATACTGTATACAATTCCCGTTGAAGAGATCATTGAAGAAATGGAGAGATGATGAAGAAGAAGAGAGCTGGCAGATCAAGTTTCGTATGATGTAGAATACAGATTTACAGATTGCATAGTAGGACAGAATATGATCTCTATAGACTTGGTACTTTGTGAATGTAAAGAAATGCTGTGAACAGAAAATAAACATACTAAATAAGCAGAGAGAGAGAGAAGTTTCAGGAGGCTGGTGCATGACTTTTCTGTATTTAACAAAGGGCTGTAAAGTGTTGTGGAGGAAGAAGTGGTGAGAACATCTGTGTTTAATTTTAGGCGTTTCCTCGGTATATAACCGGATCCCGGCTATACATGATTAGAGCTGTTTGTTCCCATTATCAGTTTCCCGTTTTTTCGTAAGTTTTTCCCAGAGAGACGTGATTAATCCGAGTGTGAATCATTGTGGGGCTGTCTTGAATGAGTATTTACTATTTAGAGCTGCACGGAACTTTCTCCAACTGAAATCGAAACTTGAGGCGAGAGAGAACTTCCACTTGACGGTAAGAGGCTGGAACATAAACAAAAAGTTAGTTGAAGCTAGATTATCTTTTGAAGAATGTTAAAAACTGAACCTACTTCTCTAACTTTTAGAGTGCAGCGAGAACCCGGGGAAGAATGGCGGAGAACGGGAACGGATCCGCAGCAACTTCAGAGCTTGAGACGAACAACAATGGATTTATACCCATTTCAAACCATGACGTGTCAGACAGCTACATCCTGGTTGACATCGGGGCAAATCTGGCAAATAAGAAGTTTTCGAGAGACATAGACTCGGTCGTACAACGTGCCAAAGAATCCGGTGTTCAGAAGATTATGGTTACCGGAACCAGTGTCCAAGGAAGCAAGGAAGCATTGAGGTTGACAAGGATTTTCCCGGATATCTTGTTCTCGACTGCAGGTAGTACATCAAATGACATTTAGCTTGAGAACAGTGAATTTCATATTTGATTTTGATATAACTTACAGGAGTCCATCCACATGACGCAACTTCTTGGGATGAGTTTACAGAATCAGAGCTTGAATCCATTTGCTCCAATCCAGAATGCGTCGCCATCGGTGAATGTGGCTTGGACTTTAACAGAAACTTTTCTCCTCCGGAAGTGCAGCTGGAAGTGTTTGAGAAACAGGTGGCGCTGGCTTGCAGGTTGAAGAAGCCCTTGTTCTTGCATGAAAGAGAAGCTCATGAAGATATGGTGCGGATCCTCAAAAAGTACGGTGATCGGCTTCCTGCAAGTGTGTTACATTGTTTCACCGGGACTGTGGACCAAGTCAAGACGTACCTGGAAATGGGATTGTATATTGGATTAACAGGTAGGTTGTTTTTCATTGATCAGTTTTCAAAAGTTTCCAAAAACTTACTTGGTTTTCTTGGTTTCCAGGTTATGTTTGGAAAGACAAGTCTGAAAATGGGATCCGAAGAATCTTGATGGACAACATCATTCCCATGGACCGACTGCTCGTTGAAACGGATGCTCCGTTCATGTACCCAAACATCAGATCTGCCAAGCTCCCTGCTGACTTGAAAACGCTTATTTCTTCAAGATCTTTGATGTATCTGAATCGTCATTGCACTTTTCAGCGAAACGAACCTTGCTCTCTACCCTCGACTGTGGAATTTATTTCGGCCTTGATGCGCAAAGCGCCCGAAGAAGTGGCCATGTCCACTACCTACAACGCTGTGTTACTATTCGGACTGTCGTCGTAAGACCTAAGTATCTCTAGTCATTTCGTATTGCCAAAAACTAAAGTTTCTTAAATCGTGCTCAAAATACACAACTCTTAGATATAACTCGTGCAGCTATGGAAATTTAGAGTAGAAGTAGCGTGTTTGACCTGATGCTAACTACAGTATCATTACCAAGAAACTGAAGCGATCAAATTTTGCTATGTTTTGTAAAATCATGGAATGTGCCAAATGTTATTCTTCCTAAAGACCAAAAATGTCAATATTATGTACAGTGTACAGGACAGAGTTGGTACAGTTTAAAAGAGAATGTTGCTTACGAAAATTGTGAGTAAACTTGACATTAGTTAATATTATCATCATTGAGCTTTCTAAAGCCCCACGGGCGTATTCTGAGATTGGCTATTGGCGTTTGCTGTAGCGTTGAGAGTCATGGACATATTCTGGTTCTGCGAGTCTTGATCTTGTTGCGTTGTAGCTATTGCCAAGCTGACAGTCTGAAATCAGCAAATAAACACATTCATTATTACAAATTCATACTTTTTCCTTTAATCAGAACAACTGAAAACAGATTTACACTTACGCGTTGTACCCTATGGATCTGTTCAAGTGAATGATTCAAATACGGCCGAATCTGACACATCTCCAGCTGGGTCAGATTACTCACATAAGCAAGCATTGGTAGATCTTTTAGGTCTAGGAACATCTTAATAGACCGACGCAGCTTCGCATATCTCAGATCCCAAATATCCTGCAAAAACAAACATGTTGCACAAATCTAAACACCAGTTCGTTTCAAAAGCTTCCTAGCACTGTAAATTTACCTTCATCAACGTCTTGACTTCATCATAATCAGCAATTTCTCCTGGACATTCTCTGAACAGCAACTTTCCAACAGCCATGTAATGATCTGAAGGCATTGGAGTGAAGGTGTCAGAGTCCCGCTCGTCTCGTTTGATCCTGGAAAGAGTTTCAACACTAAGCCACTCTGGAGGAACAATGCGGCATTTGGACCTTTTAGCCATGTTCAAAGCGATCCAAAGCGGAACTTGACAAGGGATTCCTGCACGAAAAGGTCCAACGTCGCCGCTGATTAAGGACATGGGCTTCAGGTTAAAGTTGGGGACGATCCGGATTGGTTCGGATTCTGCCAGGTACTCGAGTTCTTTGGGCGTTAAAGCCATCTTGAAGTCCACAGAATCTGAAGTTCAAAGTCAAAAGGAGGCATGATTAAAACATTGTCTTTTACAGTAGTCAACAGAACTGTTTCAAACTTGTAGATCTTTCGTTGTCGAACTTACTTGACACTTGTTCCGAATATACACAATATATAGCTGATTTAATGTGAAAATTGTACCGATTTTTGACTTTAACTTCCGGAAAAATTGATAATCAAAATAATCTCTGGAGCATCAACAACGAATTTTCGGCATTGTTTCATTGTGCGAGAACCTGTTGCCGCCTAGTGAATCGAGCCATCGAGTAAACGAGAATTTCAATGACCGCAACAGTTTTCAAGTAATTTTCTCTCCTTAGAAAAACGTATGAAGGCGAAACCGGAAACACTTCACGGCGACTTGATTTTCTTATTGATTAAACTTTCGATTAATAATCTTAAGAAGATTAACTGACTTCAATTCGTGTAGATTTTTTAGTGATAAGTGTTTGAGTGATGTGATAAACAGAACGAAATTAGACATTCAAGCTTGAAGAAAACCAGCTTGATTCTAAAAGGCCGCGTAGACTCGGAAACTTTCTCGTTTTGCGGTTCTGAGAAAACAATTTAATTTTCACACGTCGGATCGGATCCGATAACTTTCGGAATCAAAATCTGCACAATTTCAACTTTGGTGAATCCAATGGATTGATCATATCCGTTCCATTGGTGTTTTGTGTTTGTTTTTCATACGTTTACGTTGTGAATCTGCATCTCACATTTCCCTGTATCAACACTGGTTGCCGAGCTGTCAGTCTTTCAGAAGAAACCGGAAACATTAGGAAAATTGGGTAAGCTTGAAGATACGACTTTATGCCGTTCAAAATACAAAGAAAATCGGAATCGTCTGACTCATTGTGATATTTGACTCCTTGCAGATTCGGGTATTCTTCAGTCTGACATTGATGCATGGTGGGAGTTGGTGAAGAAAATTGCCGGGAATCGCTCGTATTATGGTCGGGAACTCAAGACGAAGAAAATACAAATTGCTTCCCTCTGCGAACCTGAAGATAATCGCCGTCAATCAGTTTGATTGAGCAAGTGTTAACCAGTCTGAAGCATCTATTTTGCTATCCCGCTTGTATCTGTTGGAAAAGGTGATTTATAATCGCCCATCTGGAGGCATTCTTTAGTAGGTTAGTATTCCATGGAGATATTTTTGGAATCAAATGTTGGATCATTGACGGGCGTTTGTCCATGTTTCTAATGCTCAGTGTTGTTTGATGTTCCAGGGAATCGGAGGACCAGAAGGCGTTTCTTGCTCAACCTGGTTGCTTAATTCGTTTTCGGCAAGTGCTGACAGAGCAGGGCTTTCAGAAGTCAAATGGATACCCTTGAGATGAAGAAGGCAACGGGAAAATCTCCATGTTTGGACATTTATCCCCCGAATACAAACGGTGATAGCAGTTTACAGCATTTCGAAATGAATTTGAAGGAGTCTATAACGCTATTGGAAAAGGTAAATTTTGATTATATGAACCTAAGTATACAAGTTAGGAAATGCTGTTGGCTATTCATGAATGTTTTCTCCTTCTAGTATCAAAAGACGACAGAGAAGAACAAGCAGATACAAGAGGAGGTTGAAAACAGGAAGCAATTGACTATTGCAAGGCTGGTGCATCATTTACTGGATCGCAAAAAGGATCAGGAGACGGTGTCGAAATGCATTACTATTTTGAACAAGATCAAAGGTACGAATTTACAAGTGCAGTTAAATGGTTCGGATGCATAGTGATTGTACTTGTTCATGTTGTTGCAGGAGATTTTGAGAAAATCAAACGGGAACTCCAAGTAGCGAAAGAGAAAGCTAGTGTTGAGAAACGAGATTATGGGGCACAGTGCGACTTGGGTAGTGAAGTTTACATGCCGGAAATCGGATTTGATGCGTGGAAGAAGGAAGCTGTTCCTAAAGCGGAAAGAAGTAAAGAAGAAAACTTTCGATTGCCCGCCTTGGTTGGCTCCAGTCCTCGGAAGGTGGAGGTGAAAGAGTCTGGCTTGGATCACAATGACTCAGGTATGATAATGTTTCCACATTGGGGGAAATTGAAACTTTTTACCGAACAACCAAAATTGTTGTATTTAACAGCTGATTACTTGGACTGGTATGGACCAAGTCAAGCTACGCAAGGTAAATCACAATCACTTATGAGCAGCCAGTTTATTCAAGGATCTCAGCGCCGAAAAGGAAAGAATCCGCAAAAGCTCGTAGCCACTCAAGATTCTGAAAGTCAGAAGGCGCAAGTGGATAATTCATCGGACAGTGTAAGTGCAAACTTTCCGACTGTAACTGTAACGATATGGGGGTTCGGGAAAGTTAACTTTTGATCATTTCGGAATACAGGATTTCCAAGAAGCAGGAGACCTGAAAAGAGTAGCACTGGCCCCGAAGACTACAAATCTATTCAATAATACCTTAGCGTATTCTCAAACTCGTGGATCTGGGAGAAACATTTCGGCTAGAAGGCAGCTACCTCGATTAGATCGAAACCAGTCAGTTCTTCCCTTCAGCATCAAAGTAAATTTGTTTACCATTGACACGTTAATATTCTTTAAAATTGGGGAATCTCTCTAAGTTGCTTTTTTACCCAGAAACGGGCCCGTGAAGTGAGACCCAGTCAAATGAGAGATCTTAGCGCAATCTATTCTGGATGCAGAATCTTTCGCGCCTTTAAGAACCCTGCTAGACAGAATGAAAGTACTGCAGTTGCTAATTCTGCACTGACATCCGCGGGGAATCCGAGTGGCAACAAGTATGACCAGTTTGAGCCTGAAGAAATTGGATTGAAGGTAAACTGGTCATTTTGTACGATACAATCGTTGAGGCTGAATCTTAATCATTTGTTTTCCTCGTCAGAAAAGAAGAAACGTAAGGTTCTCAGTAAACGCGAATAGTTTAAACCATGGATTCGCTCCACAATATTCTACTCGTCCACCAAGTAAGAGTCCTACTGAAAAGGATGCTACAAGAAAACGTAACAAACTCAAGTACGCACATTAACAATTTTAGCCTTGATGTCTAAAATACCTAGTTTTATACGAATGCTTAATCAATCTGTTTTGTTTATGTAGACCCAAACGATCAGAAATATCTTCAAATGGTAAACTTTTAGTCCAGACAACTTTGGCTTCATACACCTGCAAGAAAGAAAAAGATTTGCTCGACATTGTGGACATCAAAAGTCCACTTGCATCCACAACTGATTCGCAGCGTTCTTTGTAGGCTATAGATTCGACTCGAAGCTGCCTTGACAAATTTTTGACGGTACCACACTATTATTTTGGAAAACTAGTTCATTTAATGAGACTTTAGTAATATATAGTATACGCGTAGTAGTGTATTCGTAATAGACATGTATGACGATAAAAGTCAGCATTAGATTTAACCTGTAAAGCATTTAGTTTATACGATTTTAGAAAAAATAGATCAGATTTGAGTAGTGGCAGGTTTTTCAGTATCCTCGCTGACTTCTCAAGCGCTGGTCCAAGTCGCATAGTTGTTCTAAGAATCCGCTGTTAGGGTAGATTTCACGTTTGCTTCTGTATCAAATATTCATCCCATGTTAAATATCTGCCAACTTCCGTTTCCGCTGTTAGTTAGTAAATATTCTCACCTGACATGTCGAACTGCTTCCATTGCAGTCATCTTCTTCTTCAACATCAGATAGGCTATCACAAGGGTGGCAGATCTGCTAATACCTTCTCGGCAGTGAACCAATACTTTACCTGTAGGACAGAAAGGGCAAATGTATCTTCATTAGTCTGTATCAGATAGCTACATTCGCATTCAAAGGTCCGAACTTAAGATAGATTAAAGTTTCCAGGAAACAAACGTTAAAGAAGCCATGCGCCGTTACCGTTAGATTCGAGCGCCTCATGAATGAAATCAACAGCTCCTTTAAAAAAGTAATGAAGCTTGAAACACTCAAGGTCCATTGCAGCTATTCCAAGGAACTGACACGGGTGGCCCCGAGAAGAATAAAACTCTTCATTTGTGTCAACGCAAATGTCGGGATCTCGTCCAAATGCAGCATTCACAACGTTATTGATGCGCTTCATCTTCAAAACAGTTATGTCCTTGGCCGTGCGTCTGGTAAGAACAATTATTAAAAAATTGCAATTAGTGAACATAAGCAACTGATAAGAATAATCAACGTATGGATAACATTTACAGAGAACGAAAATCCTATCAATCCACATGAATCATCAATCAAGCAAGAAGCCAAGCGGGCAATTATTATGGGGAATCAAGCCAAAGAGAAATTGAACGCGACCTCCGGACTGAAGTGCATCGTCAATGAAGGCTGCAGCTCGTTCAAAGTACTGCCACATGGGGAACCCGATTTCGTCAATGGCGGCTACTCCATGGAAGGCAATGTTATCTCTCTCGTAATAAGCGGGTTTGGTTCGGACACATGTTCCACAGATGCGACCCATTAAACACAAGGAACAGGCTTCTGCTGCATTAACTATGTATCCGATTCCTTCCCGAACCAAAATTGACAGACAGAGTGCCGTGGGACTTGAAAAGATAAAAGGTTTGCACATATTTAGCATGTCCGCCTTTATTTCTTTTCGATGATGCTCATCACATAAATTTCGGTTTTACAGCCAGCCTCGGAAAGCCATGGAAGTAAATGACGTCAGATGACGAATGCCCTCAAGCATCTCTTTTGCCAAAATTCGCCGAATTTTGCGTCTAGGTGGTAAGTAAATAAACAGGCCTAAAAATATATCCTATAACATTGTATACTAACGTTCCGTTTCTTGTTCTCAAGATTAAAGTCAAGGGCAGCCAACTTTGAGATTCAGCCTCAATACATGACTGACGCTTCTTCCTGGCTATTACTGCCCAAGGTGATCTGCTAAAATCTCAAGAGGTCTACAACGTATTTAGTAGAGAAAGATCAAGTCAACGAGGAGGAGATGATTTCATCGGCCTTTGTGGGTGTAATCATGGTGCGTGAAATATATTATTTATATCAAATGCCAACCTCAAGTCTAACGCCATTATGAATCTCTGTGGTGTAGGTTGGATCTGAGGTCACCAAAAGCCCACGCTTTCCTGCGTGTTGCAAGGGCAAAAGAGAAAGCTGAAGCAAAAACGACAGAGAAATTAAGCCAAAACATCTTGATTCATTCCTGAAGGTGTCAATTTTCACGCCTTGTGGTTTAACGGCAATACGGCAGACCTAATGTCATGGAAAGACGACCATAAACAACAAGTTAATGAGCCTTACAGATGACGTCGGAAGAACCAAGGTGCAATAGAAAACAAAGCGTTTTTTGTCTTGACATCAAGCCAATATCAACGGAATGTTATATGCGAAAAGTTGCGTATTTATAGTTTTTGGCTAATGTACTGCGTTGTGGTGATGTTGGGGCCCTATTGCAGTCTTAGAATTTATGCTGTCTGACTCCTATGTGGATGTAAGCTGATTGTGCTTGTATACATTTCTTAAATTTTAACCTCTAACTTCAAAATTATGTTCTTAACTGAAACTTTTTCATTATTGTCAGACGAATACAACTTACGCATCGCCTATGAAGATCCCAGGATACACTTCGTCGAATGGATTCCGCGGCCTCGACCAATGGTCTTTGACGATGTCTCTGAGGTCCTCGACGCTTGTTCCAGTCCTCCTACTCGTACGTCTATCTCTGTCCGTACTGATGGTTGAGACACCTGTAAAAACTCTAACTTTGCTTGCTGACATTGTTTCAGGCAGTCGGAAAACTTTATCACAAGAAAGAGACGATAACACAGCAAAAATTTCACGTCCTCTAGATTTTGCACCAAACTCGAAACTGAATGAATCCACAGCAGCTGAACCGGCTTTTAACAACCTGCTAAAACCTTGAGATGATTCGGTTCCGGCGATAGCTTCACGGATCCTCCTCGGCAACTAAACCAAAGGACTAATCCAACCCGAACCTAACATTAGATGCGTCAGACCAGAACCTACACGAAATTCATTCGTCTCAAGGAGAAACCTTCCGATTGGCAAAATGGCAAAAATCTGCCATGGCATTCCATCATCAGGAACGAATCCACGCTCTGTGCCAAAACTATCTGCTCACGTCGTATCCACACATGATTCAACGACGCCCTCCCGCTAGAAGAATATCAGTGACGTTTTTTGTATGCATGCGAAATTTCTTCTAAAGACGCCATGATGAATAGCTACCGTTGCTCTATCGTTTAGCCCTTGTATGGTTTAGATGGTTGAACGAATGTAAACTTTAGCTTTCAATCTGACACCCGCCAGGTGGCGTTTTTATTGGTACACACACTTTGCCCTAGACTACTGTAACCGCTGATATATCCGTAATTTGAACATTTGATATCTTAGTTAGTAAGTACTGATTACACAATTATCAGGATACCTTTTCAAAATTTGGCTGTTTTAGTCATGATAAAATATATATAGCTTCTTCTTCTTCCTCTCCTCTCATCCACATTGAAAACTAATTGTTATACGACAAAATTATTACTTTTTTCCAAGGCCAGGGATGTTACAGGTCAGGTGATTTCTACACATTATATACTGTCAGATTACCATGCTGAATACCCACAAATCCTCATGCCTTTCGAGGCACGACTTATCTAAATCTACTCTTCTAATCTTAAACGGTAAAAACTCTTACAACAGAAATTGCGAAGTGCGAGAGAACAAAAAGAGCGAACAAAAACCTTTGGTAAAATCTACAAACGAAGGATGAGTGCACAGTGACAACTCCAAAGCGTATAATTGATTAACAAACAACAGACTTTTCCCCTACTGAAGACACGTACGCAAGTAACTTACACCGAAATTTCTAATACTACATTTTATATCCTTACAAGGATTAATGTCATTGATATGTCTTCGCTTTTTTGCTTTCAGCGAAGCCGCAGTTTCAAAGCTATATCCATTTATAAGCTATCATACTCAACAATGTTCAACTTAACATATTCACAAGCCATTCACAGCACTGGAGATCACGTTCGTGAGAATATTGGAATTGTCTGAGGAGGGCAGGAAATTGGTGGAGGCTGAACTTGTTGGGGTTGAGGGATTTACAATGTCACCGGTGCCTTTACTATGGATCATTTCAATGGCGCTGCTGGATTTCGATGAGACAGGACTGCCCTGCTGTTGAAGTTGATGGGAGTTGACAGGGACAACGACGATATCTGCTGGAACCAAGCCGCTCAGTTCGCCGTTGGAGTTCAACGAAGTTGTAGTCAACAAGAAGCCGATTACGTTGCCGTTTTCTTCAGTTGCGGTGCTGAGGTTTCCATGGAGCTGGAGCTGTTGAAGTTGGTGTTCGTTCAAAGTAATGGTCGTAGTCGTTGAAGCTGGGGACTGCTGAGCTAAGCCCGTTGAAGAGTCAGCATTGACGTTGACTGTGATTTTTGATGTCTTTTCCATGATTGTGGGAGTCGAAGAATCTGGCGTGACAACCAACTCGGCCTTAGCCGACTTCGAAGCTTGTTTCTTCTTTGTAATGGTCCTGGTGACAGCTTTGGCGTTGAACTTGGTTGACTTTTTCTTTGGAGGCTCTTCAGTGGTATCAGCAGCTGGCTGTTCCATAAACATTTCCTCGTCCTTGTCCCGAACGACGTTATTCTTTTGTGTTCGGGGCTGCTGCATGTCCGCAGGCATCAACTGAAGATGGGATTTCCGTTGATGTTGCAATAACTTGGCTCTGGTCGCATACTGACGGTGGCACCATGTACAAGCATGTGGATTCGCCATAACTTTTCCCACTACCGACACTTCTCTGAACGGCTGAGCAGTGAAAATCTTGGGCTGGTCGGACGCTGTTGTCTCAATCAATTGTTTCTTGTTTGGATCCGTGGAGACCATGGACAAAGCGCTCTGAATCGCTGCTGCCGAGTCCTTTGATTTACCCGCTGCAGCTTCAGCAGACAGAATAGACTTGAGCTCGTTCGAACTTGAAAGCACAGAGTTGACGCTGACTGTAATAAGCTTTTCTCCATCGTTAACCGTAAGGCTGTCTTTGCCCTTAAGCTGAGGTGGCACAGGTTTGCCGGGATGACTTTTCAGGATATGCGACTTTCTCTTGGAACTGCTCTTGTA
>JAQGBJ010001292.1:0-24469 GCA_034698345.1 Sphaeridia pumilis | reverse complement strand
GGCTATAAATAGTGGCAAATGTTGACGTATTTCGTTTTATTGAACGGCCAGATTATGGCGGATCTTTTGCTTTCCCAATATTTCCTATGGAGATACACGTGTATTTATACGGGCTTTGCAAGCCGTGTTGGACGAGAATATTTATGTGTATTTGTTATCAGATATAATAATATATTTTAATGCGTTCCACTTACTCTCGTACTTTATACACTTTGTTGTCATCAGCTCGAGTCGTTACTTTGATTGGTGTAAGAGCATGTAGAGTTTGCGAATATGTTTCCGTGCTAAAGAGGTTGGAAATGGAACACAGGCTAGACTTAATTCGCGTAATTGATTTGATTGAACATGGCGATTTGATCAAGACGGTACTTTGAATAACATAAGGTCAAAGGTTGGTTCCGGTTATATGGCGTTTGACTCAAACTGTTTGATTACTTAACCAGGTTTTTACTGCCGTCTGCCATGTGTTGTTCGTGTTGGAGACAATTGGAAGCGGCGGCAATTTTGATTATTGTCCATATGGAGACAAGAATATTGTTGAAATGGATGAATTTCATTAGGTTATTTGCTGAAATGGTTTATAAGACAGAGTCGTTATTAATATCCTTGGGAGCAAATGATTATTAAAACATTTTCTTGAGAGTCATTGAAATAGCAGTGTACTCGATGGCTAAAGTGTTATTTAGGTTAGCATACGGTCTCGCGAGTTTACGGGAAGAAAAAAGCCTATGTGAAATAACATTATGCGGGACGGAGGCGGAGCTTGTGGTAAATGGCAAAAGGCGTGTTCTTTTTTAGTGCTTATATATTTTAGCCTTAGCTGTGGTTAATGCAAGGAGCGAAGTTGAGATGTTGGTTGATAGTACTAGTACTTTCATGTAAGTAGAAAAAAAGAATATGTTATATTCGCTTATGATAATGCGAAAGAAAGGCGCGGCTGACATTAATGAGGCGAGACGAAAGGGAGGCGCGGACATGATGATATCGACATCCGCCACAAGCTGTTTACGGTCTTTTAAATGGGATTGGGCGCTGCTCCCGCTTGTGGAGATGAAGCCAAGTAGCGCCAGAGGTCAGAGATTAAATTGGTCAAAGGCTTTTTTGCAGCGCCAATTCCTCCCTGGTGGCAGAACCAATAATCTCTCCTTTTACCTGTTGATCTCCAAGACTCGAACCTAATGAATTTGTAATGAGCTTCGTTCGTGGCCTTAGGTGAGGGTGGTAAATGGATCGGATTTCAGATGAGCGTTTTCGATAACGCATCGATCGATCGGTAATTGCAATACTGTTTGATTAGCCAGCATTTGAGTTTAGACTGAAGAAGATAGGGAAGAACAGGTGGATTTCATCAAGGATTTCATCAAGTGATTATGATGAGGGCCAATTTCATAGTGATGAGCCACAGGTAATCTGATCTATTTTGACAGGTATTATTAGCCCAATTAGTTTTTATATCCTACAAAACTAAAACTTTGCCAAGGCCTGAAGCTCCTATTGTAACAAGGCCATAAATCAACTTATATAATTTAGTTTTTGTGCAAAATCTCAAAAAATTAATTTTGCCTTTGTGGGCATAATAATGCGGGATATGAGAATACATGTTTGAGATTTGATCTTTGTTCATTGGAAGCTCATTAATCTCTACGTTACGTCTCGCTATATTTATGTAGCTTGAAAATTATTGTTTCTCTCTGTAGTAAAGTGAACATGTTGGATTTTGGGCGTTATCGCTTGTGGTGAGCTGAATATTGAACAGTGAATTTTGAAATTGCCAACCAAGTTGGTGGAGAAGAAGCTGCCACAAAATTACCATACTGATAAGGCCTTACATCAGTTTTAATAATTGTGATTATCATTTTATCACGTGTAATCGAAACGGGAGCGGATCAAGAAGAATCGCCCGTGAGCAAGGAGAGGAAAGTGCTGTGATTTCTTATGGAATTTTTGCAAAGGCGGCGGCAGATGCTCCTGACAACATTTGAATGCATTTTTAATTACTGAATTATCATAAGAGCAGGTCTCAAATCTTTTGAGATTTTTGTTGAGCAGTGGCGGCATTAATTACTGATGAATATGAAAAAGGTCAGAAATTAAGTGGGCGGAGCAGCTACGAGTTTCTTGTTCCAAAGTTGCAACAAGATCCAGCAGAAGATGAGATGGAAATGAGGCGGGAAATTACCTGTAAGCTGTATTAGATGGAACACGCAGCAAACGGTTTCGGCAAAAGGTAATAGTTAATTAGACGTAGATTCTTTGGAGCAGAGAATAAAAGACAAGGAAATTGATGAATTGCTAAATGCCGACTGACAATATTTGGTGCCACACAGAAGGCCGCGCGCCAGGTGGCGCGCAACTCCTACAAAACTTGAAGCCTGTAAAGGTGTTCAGGGGTCAGTCAGAATATTTTGACGGTGAATTAAGGCTACTGTAGGCATTTAAAGGGGTGAGAAGACAAGGATTTGTAGTTGGGAGGTGGCGGAAGGAATTTATTTGCCTTTGATGATAATTACCCGCCATAAATAATATTCGAGTCAATATAATTAATTACGAAACAAGAAAGGGCGAAGTTGCATAGGCTCTTGTACGTGATATTCTGGAGTTATTCTACGTCCAATGATATATTGCGGTTTAAAAAGATGGATATTTCGATTACAGAAGAGCATTAGTGTTCTAAAACACTTTTGGCGAAACATGAATTAATTTAGCCTCTCAGTCAGAATACTTGTAAAGTGTAATGGCTATTGAAAAGGTGGTTTATGCTCGAGCAATTTAGTTGATGAAATGATGACTACTACTTGTACCCTTCTTCAACAGCCAAACAATATTTACTATAAAATATATTCCAAATCCACGCTTTCCCTGTACCGGAAGTGGCCTCGGTGAATCAATTTAAATGGTAAAATACTGTTATTACGTCATTTACAAAATGTGAACCTCACACATGTAAGTTAACATATTGCCATTTCTGTCATTTGCTCTATAATATTCCATGGGTTTTGATACGTGGTGAGGCTCTTGATACTACGATTTCCATGATTTCTGATTACCTGTAATTTATATACACTATACACAGGTGCTTATAGTTCAACAAACATTATTTTAGTGTTGGTACATTTCCAAAATTTGAATTGTTTATGAGCAATTTCCCTCGCTTCTATATATTCAAACACACACTAAATTTAGAAATTATACCGCCAAATTGCAATTTACTAGAACCAAATTATTTCAAGTGCCGCCATTTCCTCTTGTGAAAATCCGAGGCTTTGAAAGCAACCTGAGTGAGTGACAAACTTGCCAACAAATTAACATTTGACGCAATGCTACAGGCTGCAGAAAATGTGCGGCGCTTAAAGCCCTTGATATAATGTGTTAATGAATTGATTACGTGGTAATCAAGGCGGGTAAATTAAAGTCCCAGAGCGGGAACACGGCGTTTTCGTTTAAATTTCCAACAACTACAGGGCTAGCAAGCTAACGTGAAATATAGTGAAATAGATGGACTTGTGTCTGTTTCCCGCCCTGACAGCCCTGTTTACACAGGCCTCACCTGCTGTCCTCCGCGTCTGTCTGTCAGAGCCTATTAATGTATGTAGGCTATGGCCGTAATACAGGATTTCATTAGGCGAGTTGATGAATTTCACGTGCTAACGTAATGGGCTTTTTAATGCACTGTCACTTGAAAATATCCGGTCAAAGCGTTTCAGCAGGCCACGAGGCGGGAAATTAATTCACCTGTTAATTAGCTCCGTTTAATTGCAAAATGGAGAAATTAAATATTAACCGGCAAACACGTTTCCTTGTCCCTTACTTAAACGTCTGACGTAAAAATATTTTTTCCAAAATGACACCTTCTTGACTCGACTGTCATTTTCGACCTTTTGGCGGGTAGCTGTCACATTTCAAAAATATTTTCAAGCGTCACCAAGGTAAATTGAAAGACACAAGTTTTTATGGGGAAAGCCGCAGTGTTTTTAAAGAGAGAGAAATTTTCGAGAAAAAGAGAAGAAAGTGATGAATGAGCAAGTGTAATGAGTTGGTTGAATAGGGAACAGAATTAAAAGTTGGTTAATTAGGACGTGCATTTTGGAGGTCTTGTTCCTCTTCTAGCAGTTGATGCTCCTAGTGAATCTAGAATTTTAGAATACGAGGGAAACTGGCGTGTAAATAAATGTGTGGAGGAAAGTAGGAGGAAAATTATAATTTCTAACGAGACGAGTGGGCAATTATTGGATTAAATGCAAATTAGCTGGGGGCGCTGTAATCAGAATTCCTTGATTAATATGCAAATTAATGAGATTACATGATGCAAAGCAATGCTAATTTATATCATCACTCGGTTCCAGCAGACTCTTCCAGAGTCCTACCTCTAAAAAGCTGGAGAAAGACGGACGACTCTAGTAGTGTCTACAGCCTTTATCTATGGCGAAATGACATGCACGCAGAGTGCTGTTCGCCGGAATGATTCTGCTGGAGGAAGGCTCACAGTCTGACTGAGCGTTCAAGAGTTCATGGTCGGAATTGTGGGAATCGATAATGAAATGTTGGAAACAGCATGAGCTGCTACTGTGTACTGTGCCGTTAGTAGGAGCCAAAATGAGGAATTTGCAATTAAAGTTGTGTAGAGTATTTGGATATGTTATGAGGTGAGACCGCAAAGCCGCATAATTAAGAAGGTTGACTAGGAAAGTGCGAGTTGATTCAAATGGAGAGGAATTTCGCAATGCCAAATGGCAAACATATAGTTAAATTCTGTGGATTCGACATAAATTTTATGGTGAGCAATGCCGAATATTAAATCGGTAATCAGTAATATTTAATTATCTATGGCTTGAAAATAGTGTCTGTTAGTCTGTTTCTCTTTGAAGTCCTGGAAATTGTAAGGCGATTTAATGTAATTGATTGCCGGTGTGTTTACGTAGCATTGCGGTTAGATTTTAAATTAATGTCAATGAAATGCCGGCTAGAATGATGCATTGCAGTAAATATATATATATTTCACCGTTGTTTGTGTTTAAACATTCGGGCTTTATATTGCTGTGGCTTATCTGGTTCTTGATCCGTCCAGGGATGAATTATTATATTACAAGGGGAAATTGCCATATATGAAGTCACCTGACTGAAATGCGGGAAATGAAGCTTCAAGTAGAAGCTTTTTGGTTCATTTTGTGTTTTTCGGGTGTATAAATGACAATTAGAGCTCTCGAGTAGGTCCGGTCCCGAAGGACACTCTTTCTTGCTCATATGAGTTGAAGAATATTAACGCTTGAAATCCCAGGTTAATCAAATTGGAGCTGGAGCTTGAAGTTTCATGAAGCGAAATGTCATAAGCCATGTGTGGGTGGATACACCTGAGGTTTTTCATAGAATTTAACGTACTGGATTTTCAAGCTGGATAATTCAAGTGTGATGACGAGTGAAGAAGATTCTGGGAAAAGTACTCGTTTGCTGCTACCAAAACGTGCCAATTAGTCGATACAATTTCTACCAAGAGAAATGAGCAATGAAAGTTTCTTCAAACGAGTGAAATCAAGGAGAAAGCTTGTTGAAAGTTAGTTGAAAATGTACATCACAAACTACACGCTTGTTGACTGCGGTTTATCCGGTAAACATTCAATAAATATCGTAAAATACCCGGATTCAGAGTTGATCTCCTGGGAAGTGATATGATTGAACTGGGAAATGGCTTGAATACTTGCTTGCTTTGTGGCTTCTAATTGGCTTCTTACATGTGTTTTCATATGGTTCGTTGAGGTTCAATCAGATGTGAGAAGAAGATGCTCCAATCTTGTCACATATATTTTTGGAATGAAAAAAGTAGCAGAAAAATTGAACGTTTTTTATGGTTTCTCTACCTCAGATATCATTGAGTGCTTATACAATACTTTTGACTTTGACACGAGCCAGTGTATAATCAAACCGTGTCATTTTCTCTCTTAGCAATACGAGATTAATAGCAATTTTTTTCCAAGTGCATTTTTTCTTATCGCCCTTTCACTTGATATAATCGAAATTATATTATGCGGCCCGAACAAGAGGAAGGAAGTCGGCAAGGGGAAACAAAATCGCTATGAGGTTTGACGGAATAAGTATGTACAAGTAGTAGATTACCGAGCCAGAAAAAAATTCGCCTTTTATGATTACGGGTAGGAGAGGATAATCACGGGACTGTTGACCAGAGTTGGGAGGGGGGTTGCGGGGGTGGGGGTTGGTGGGAGGAGGGGGAGAAATAATACTTGTCAAAGCTTCATGTCGATAACGTGTACCGCAATATAAGCCACAATACTGTGTGCAATGGTCTCTCATGTATTTATATATACGTAATGAGAGGCTCTTATTTAATGTCGCAGGAGTGGATTTTAAATTGATGTTGATTAACTCGGTATTTTTATATAGTTTCGTGACCGGACTTGAATGTCGGATATGCGATACGGGTAGAAAGCAAGCAGGGGAAAAAGAAACGTCATTGGCTCGGGTGAAATATAAACAGTAACGTAAATACAGTATATGATTTATACACGTTCCAGCCATAGTGAATGACACGGTTTAATGATGACGGATTTTTATTCCGCCACTGCATTATTATTATGTGTGATTAAGCGAGTGGGTAAATGAGAAAAAAATATGAGCTTTCAAGATATGTGAGATGGAATAAGAGCTTTCACCTTCACTGCTGTGGTCGTAAAGTATAGTGTGTAATTTTGTCCGGATTTTTAGACTTGAAGGCTGCAGCAATAATTTTGATGAGGTCTGTTTATGATGATCAAGCCTGAGATTATGTTGATCATAGTGTAGAAACCCGGGCATTTTTATATACACGCTCTGTCCAAGAGCTCATAGCTTTTGAAATACAAAAATAGTACAAAGTCAAGTAGGCCGTTCTACTTTATGTATGTGGTGGCCATGAGGTTATGAATTTTTACTAATGTCCGTCAATTCTCTCTGTATGTATTTTTTGAGTGAGTGTGAGTATTGGCCGAGCATATTATGGACAGTTAATGTTTGTACGTTCGAGTGTACATATTTTGAAGTATTGATTGCTTGATTTACTCTTGGAGTTTTGGCTTGCTGTACTTTCCATTAGCAAATGAGCAAATGAGTGAAAATATTATTTACAGCTTATTCTCATTGCAATAAGCTTACTTACTCGTCGATTTTATAAACTTTTCAATAGTTGGTCGACGGTTGAATTATGGATAGTGTAAAGTAAGAGGGAGAAACAGAGGGGAAAATAAGGCTACTTGAATTTATAGCAAAAGAGCTGGAGAGCGTTCAAATGTTGTAGGAAATATATAGCAATAATTTGACTTCCGGTCAGTCAGTATGGACAGAAGCAAGAGTTTATATTTTTGTTATTATCGATTCCTAATAATTGACCAACAGCTCATAAACGGTTGATTAATTTAAAATACCCGCTCAAGCACCTGAAGCCAATAACGGAAGTAAAAATATATTAGTGGAAAGCGTCCATCTATCAAAACACTAAAAACTACTTCTGTTTAGGTAAAATACTTGTCAAAACCTTGTCGAGTTGTTAGCGTCGGAAATGTGAAATTAAAGGGCAAAATATATTATCATTTACACAAGGTAAACGGAAGGCGGAAGGTGAATTAAATTTGACATGAGCTTTTGTAGATTCTCGTAGAGCAAATATATATTATATAAACACGTGGCAATTGAGGCACTCATATATCACCAAATTAAACACCACCGCGTTTTACAATCCAAACACAAAACACATATTAAGCAAGCGAGCTTAAACAAAGTACTGACTGACCAACGATTATTTATAAGTTCCGTGTCATATTTAATTATGCCCGCGTCATTACACCGAGTAATGGGCAAGTATAGGGAAAATTAACTGACTGACGGAAATGTTAGTTGGATGGATGGAGGGGCGTGAGTAGAATTTTCAAGTGCGAATTTATTACCGAGCCGCGCGCCACCTGGAGGAGCTTTGCGTCGAGTGTAAAAAATAAGAGCGAGCCCCGACAAGACCGGCGGAAGAGAAAGCGGAGATATATAATGAAGAGAGAATTAAAAATGCTGGAATTTGCATGATAAAGCATGGGAGATTGAATGTGAGACTGATTTTGCTGGAGCCTGGCGGAGGATACGAGAGATAATGAATGAGGAGGACACGCGGATTTGCTCGTGATTTTTCACATCGTTGTCATTATCACGAGAGTTGATTCTGCATTCAGGAAGATGGATTGAATTAGTGCTGGAGAAATTTACATTTTTGCAATTACTTCTATTCCTATTGCATTGAAATCAAAAGAGAGAAAGAAAAGCGCGGGAATTATTCGGTTTCATTTGTCGACTGATGATGATGATGTGATAATTGCTGAATTGAATTCATTTTTAGCTGGAAATATAAGAGGGAATTTTTCGTCCATTATCATTATAATGAGGACGAGAAAAAATATTGTCGTGTGTTGTAGGGAGAAAAGCTATGGCTGGCATCATCAGAAGTAATTAAATTTGTATCTTTGATTCCAACTCGCAATCAAAATTGTGTACACTCAAATCAAGTACTTTTGTGTCGTGAGTGAGTTGGATTTTGGATTTGCTTCCAGTTTTATAAAAGTAGATGACAGATGGTTAAGTATAGGCTTTGTGGAATACGGAAAATTAATTACATTGCCGCAAGCAGCTAGCGGATGGATAATAAATTTATACGTGGAATGCCCGGAATAATATTTCTATTTATCAAGAGTTTGGATTACCAAAATCAAAGCGAAATTTGTTCAGTCAGTTTTTGCAAAATATAAGCTGAATTTTCAAACGAAAAAAATTCAAAGAAATATATATTTTCAAAATTACCGCTGATTTCATCGGTCGTCTGGTCACTGGCAGTTGGCCAGGTCATTTTAAACTTAGCCTTTATATATTTTATTACATTCTGCGAAAGTTGCTCATATATAGTCAACGCAGGCAGAAAACTATATGTGTGGGTTTAATGCTTTCTCCTTTGTCATTTGCAAGAACAAGAGGGGAAAAGAGAATGAAATGATGGACTGACTGAGTGAGTGAGAATTGGAAATACAAGAACCTGCCGGTCGAGTAGTGCGAGCTAATTATGTATAAGCGTTGTTTGGCGCCACTTGAGCGCCCCCTCTGGTCAGTTCCAGCTCGAGCAGCCCCAAGCTTGCAAAGCTTTTGAAGCCTCTGATCATCTCTCTCTCTCTCCTCATTTTGATCGGGGAAAGCTGTCCTGATTGTGCATTCAATTAGTTCTCACCGAATACTAAATGGCTCAAATGTGCTGCTGGACTCTGTCCTTGTCTCTCTGAGAGAACTTGAGCTTTTGTACATGTTGAAAGATGGAAAGCTTGGCTGGCATCCGCGATATGAGTAGTTTCGGCGGGTGAAAGTGACAGGAGCGTAAATGAGAGAGTAATTTGAAAATTAATTTCCAGTCGGCTAAGCAACAGCAGCAGCCGGACAAACAGACAAAAGTATATATCAAGAATATATAGAGCCGAGGGTAGAGATGGAATTAGATATCCGAAATGATCAAGTGTATGAGAAGTAGTCGGTATTTGTTCTAAAATACATGCAAACATATACACGTCATGTCCACTTGCACTTGGAGCAACAACAACTGTTCCAAAGGCTTGCCGTTGCCTGGAAGCAGTGTCGAAATTGCTTTTTCTTCTATCGTCATCATCATAATAATAGTAGGGAAATTCCCAGCGAGATAAAAGAGAAAGGGTAAAAGTTGGCGGTCAAAGTGGTATTGACCAGTAGTGGCCGGACGACAAGAGTTGTGTGCTTCCTCACTTTCTCCACAGGCTTTTGTCGTTTCAACCAGTTCATCATGCATATGCTTAGCATGTGTTAAAAGTCGGGAGAGTTTCCATTAATTTCCAATCGTTTCGAGGAGAGCAAGAGGGCGCGGGGGCGGCGGAAGTGCTAATGCCTTCTAGAAGTGGCCGTAGGAGTTTATAGTCTGTTTGAATTCGGTCCATATAGATAAATTGAACGGATGCTGGAGAAATATTTATCTCTTGCAAATATATTTGTGTGTGATTTCCAAATGATTTAGTTAATTATATGGTAGCTTATGGATATTTCCCTTGTTTGTATTAATATTATATACAAACGGAGTAAATATTACGAAAAGTGCCGGAGGGCATATTAGATACAAGTGTTTACGTCTTTCCTGTTCTATTGGTAATTTCTAAATAGCACGTAAAACATGCTCCAAGGCTCTTTGAGTTGAAATCAATGAATTTATATCATCTGACGAATTTAAAAGCTACTATTTAAGCCTGTGGCATTCGGGCGCCAAGTTTGAAGTTCAAAGCAAAATCTGGATGACTGAGTGAGTAGTGATTTTGTAATTGCAGAGAGAAAGGCAAGTTTTAATAATTTTCACCAAATCATGCATTAATACACACATTGATATATGTATATGTGTAAACATAATTTGTTCTGACATGTTGTCAGTTACAGATCCCAAAAGATATGTATAAACTTTTTGCGCAAGTTAACAAGTAATGACAAAGTGACAATTGATGGAATTGCGTGAAAATTTATAATCTCAACGTTCAAAAGCATGTTATTATTTCTCTGAATTTCCGTTATCTCATTAACGCATCTTTAAAAAGCAGAAGATCAGTTGATGATGAGCATGAATAGCGCCCTCTGCCGCTAATCCTTCGGCCGGCAGGCCGGCGGCTGTCCTATCATCGTGTCTATTATTACGTAATCTGGAATTGATAAAAATCTGTATCAAAGAGAAGGGATGAAATGAGATGCAGAATTATAAGGGGGTAGAGAACAGGGTGCTTACAATGCTATTTAAACGAGAGGGAAATTGCAAGGGGGTGCGGTGGTGAGGTGGAGGGGTTGCTGATGATGAGCTCTTGCATAATGCAATGAGGCTTCCTCCTCCTGCATCTGTCCCTCTTATGTTACACCCCTCCAGCATACATTAACATAATGAGCATCTTTCCGTATCCTCCAACGTTCTGGAAGCTTCAGCCGAGCGGAGATACAATATTCATTGGATTTTCGTATACGAGGCATTTGATTATGTAATCGAAGCTTTGAATCTGTACCCAGCTTTTAGGCACAAGTCCACCTTTTGAATCTTGAAGAGCGCTGAAAATACCCGCTTTTTAGTATGTACAGGACGACAAAAGCGATAATGCAAAGATTACGGCTGAATAAAGACAGATTGCAGTTGAAATGTGTCGTAATTGTTCAGTTGGGGGAAAGCATACTAATTTAAAGCTTAAATACTGTGTAGGAGAGAGAGAGACACTTTTCTTATACAATGCACACACACACATGTTCCTTTTTGTTATTGTGAATTGAAAATTAGGGGTGAAATGGTTGTGAATTTTAGTGTCGTCGATTAGTAGGAGGTTGATGTAAATAAAGGTTGGAAAATCGGTAATGTAAATGCATGCATTCGTACGGTCGTTCGCCGGAATGAAAGCAAATGAGAGATTTTATGCGTGAGAGCCTTTGCTTTTTGCTTTAGCGATTGCATCATCATCCTAGTGAATGTAAATTGGAAACTTGATTACAAAGGCTAATTATATATACGAGAGCAGGGAGAGGAGAGGGTGAGAATTTTTTGGCAAAATACCGGATTACGGATTAAATTGTTTGAATATGGCGGGCGACCTGTTTTCGCTCTCTGAAGAATCAAAGGGTTGAGGACGAGATTTATCTGGTCCGGTGAGATACAAGTTGTTGTGAATCTGAATTATGTTAATGTATTCGAGGAAATATAAGCGGAGAGACAACAAGAGAGAAGAAGGATTATGCAATATGGCGGATTCTCTGTTTAAATTAAACCTTGCATTCATAAGCACGGAGATAAACAAAGAGAGAGAGATTGGAGCAAAAGCAAAAGGGATGAAATTTAGGGGGGAAGCGTTCTTTTCGAAAGGACGTTGTTGTGAAATTATATAAATTTTTTGGTAAACACAGTAGAGAGAAACAGAGCTTATATAACAAGCCATGGCCGATTCAGTTTATAAATTCGAAGGTTTTCCTTGACGTTGGTTGGTGAATTGGAAATTATTATTGAATTCATCCAGTATTTATAAGGGTGACCTTGACTAAGAGAGAGATTTCTTGGTAAAATAGCGTTGCAGCTTTTCTTCTCTGTCTTGTTGAATCAGATATGGTGGAGGCAGGTGATTATCATTTGTTTTTAATGCGTCGTCAAATGGTTAAATTATGTAGGTTGACACTTTAGTGAGTTGGGAATCGAACAAGACCTATTTTCTCTGAATCTTATGAAACCATAGAAAAGTTTAAACGTGAGAACGAGACACGTGGCAGTATTTAAAAATTCTATAACTTAGTGCATTTTTACCGTTTTTGATGGCAACGAAACGGTTGGCGATTCTAGCAGGGCTGGTGAAATTTTTATATCGAAATCAATCAATGTGACAGCTGCATAACCTAATTTTTGTAACAAACACGTGAAGGATCTAACCTTTTGTATATTTTTTATTTTGCAGAACCAAACAACAAGAGAAACTGGCGATGACGTCATCATAGCAAATACGACAAACAGCAGCGCCACTAGCGGTAGAATTTCAAGTCGACCCAGTTCAGCTTCAGCTGCCTCAGCAGCGTCTCTTAAGTCTAGCGGAGGAGGAGGAGGAGAAAATGGAAGCAGCTCGAGACCTTCATCAGCGTCCCCTCGCGGCGCATCTCCAATGTTGAACAATAGTAACAATGGCGGGAGCGCTGGAGGCGGCGGCGGCGGATACCATAAACAAGCAACAATTTTGGACATTTTCAAAGGTCGCAAAATGCTCAATGGTCTCAACAATAATACTCAGAACTCAGAAGTTCAGAACAGGGAAAACTTGTTCCACCCTGCATTCAGCGCCAGCAACCCCAATGCAAGTAGCAGGTCAAGTCCACTGACTGCTGCCGCGCTTTCAGCCGCGGCAAGTTTGAACGGAGCGCGGCAGGTCATCAAGTCTGAATTTGAAGGCGGGAGGTTTGAACATGGCCGCGGTGGTTTGGGTGACCAGCAGCGCGACCAGTTTGGGCGTAGTGGAAGTCATCATCATCATCACCGAAGTGGAAGTCTTCGAGAGGGAATTAGACGGAGTTCCAGGTCGCCGTTGCATGATGGTAAATATATATGACTTTTTGTATTTTTATCATTATGGGATTTGAGCAGATTTACTTTTGATTATTTTTTCTCTTTGTTATAGATTCTGGTTTTTTAGCTATTCTAGAAGAACAAGTTTGATTAGATTTTGACCATAGGCGGATTTGGCTTTTTACCAAAGATTTTTACAAAAGAAATCCTGAAAGATTATTATGAAGCTATAGAAAAACCAGCTTACTTTTTGCATGAGCTGTCAATCAAGAAGAGCAAGGTTGCATGCACGCATTGGATTATATAATATCAAGAACAAAAATTAATGACATGCTAACTGGACTTGTCAACTTGTCATGTGTGAATTTTCTTGCAATTTTGACGCTTTCGACCTTGTTGAAAAACCTGTTGATTTGCTCTCTCAACGAGCAAACTGCATAATACTGCATAATAAGCTTGACAAGAAGAAGAAATGAAAATGAAGACATGAAGACAGGTGGGCGGAGGAGCTAATGGTGGATTTTTATTACCTTGAATTGCTTGCCATGTGAGATTGTAACAGGAAGAGGTGGCGAAATGCTCATTAAATTGTGTGGAAAAGTCCATTAGGTTCTTGCTTCAGATGTAATGTAAAAATAAATTAATATTCATTAGAACCACAACAAGAGATAATTCTTGATTATAATTCAGCAAGAAGATTCAGATTACTTTATAATTACATGTTCAAATGTCCGTCCTCGACGCTCCATGAACTAGAAAAATCACAGGTGTTTTATAAAGAAAAACCGGATTGTCCAGTAGTCGCAACATAGGAAACAGCAGATTGGCGGCCGAGTGTATTTTTACGAATATTCAAAAGTAAATTAGCTCAAATGTAATACAAGCTGAATCGTGGAAAGAGCAATTATACATTACATGGCATTCAAGGTGGAAATTATTCGACCGCGCGTTAATTAGTCGCTCATTTTTGCTACCTGTGAGAAAAAGAGAGCTCAACATTACGTGTTTAAATGCAGCGAATTGAATTAATTATATGTAATTCTGACCTTGATCTTGGATATCTTTTTATTCAACAGCCAAAGGCGAGAATCTGATGACGCCACCTGGCGGCGGCGGCGGCGGCGCTCTTCCTCAGTCATCTTCAGCATCAACGTTGGGAAACGCGCTCTTGGCAAATTTAGCCGCGGCTTTTCCAGGATTCCCAAGCAGTGAAGGACCTTCGTCCTGTTCCAGTGATATTCAGCGCAGCTTGTCAAATCTCCTAAGTCAACATAACGCTTCTGCAATGTCAGCGCTCGCCGCGCTTCATGCGGGGTCGCAGGCGGCGGCGGCGCCTTTGAATCTCAGCAGTGGTCAAGCGTCAAGTAAGTTGTAGTAAATATTTTTAAAACTTGAAAAAATATTTTTTGAGTGATTTTAATTCCAGTGTGTTTTGTAGGTCTCGGACCTGCCCAACTGGCGCAGCTCATTTCTCAGCAGCAGCAAGCTGCTGCGGCAGCAACGTTTTTGAACGCGAGCAGCGGTGGCGCTGCGAACGCCTCAGTACCTCAACTACTCCTAGCTTCCGGTCAAATCGTTCAAGGCGTTCAAGGTGCTCAGTTGCTAATTCCGACCTCTCAAGGTACGATTTCCAAACCACCCACCACGAAGTACTTTGTCCATAGTTTGCGTGTAAAGAAAGTTTGACAATTGTTAATTGAGGGTTGCAAGTACAAGTGTGACGTGTAATTATAATTGCAGCTGAAGCTCTTTGGTCCCATCAGTGTGAAGCTTTTGCATAGCCAAAATCTGCTTCATTTCCAATTCAGCCAAGAGCTGTCCTGTAGTTGCGTCATAAATATTAGCTGGAATGACGCATAATAATAATCATTTGATAGAATTAGGCTCGTTCCATCCACCATTCACTCAGTCAGTTAGCAATAATATAATAGCAAGGGAATATTATAACGTTGCCTTGTGTATGACAAGGGAATAATAAATTTCAACTGATTGCAACCAATTATTAGGCAGTTCAAAAGACAAGGTTGTAATTATACATTATATGTCGTCGTCGATAGAATTGGCGTCTACTACTGGGCTAGGAATCCTCGCCTAGGATTGACAAGTTGGAATTGCGTGCAGGACTAGCCAAATCTAGACGAGTGTTGAGTATAATTACTACTTGTGTACAATAGCAGGTGTAACATGCTAAATTATTACTAGATCTAAAATCCTAACTCGAACCCTTATATTTTGCAGGTCTGGTGGCCCAGTCAATACTAGCAATCCCGCTCGCCCAGGGGTCGCCACCTCTCTTCCCCCCGCCTCCCTCTCCTCCCACAGGGGCGCACGCCGCCAGAGGGCACCTTCATGAAAGTCGGGGGTCGCCGCCAAGTAACAGGGACTTGTTCGGTGCTCATACGGTAAAGAAGCCCTTCAAATGCTTTAACGAAACCCCACTTTTGACACATCGGTTCTAATAGCTTTTTTTATTCCACAGATTTCAGAACACCAGAAGCTTATAAACGAAGGTCGAAACGGTATCCGAAGTTCCAAAACGAGCTCTTCTTCTGGCCCTTCATCAAACAGCAACAATATAATTCCCTCTTCAGCGCCATCTCTCAACAACCACAGCGTCAACAGCCATTTACACAATAACAACCATCACCAACACTTGGACCAGCAGCAGCGAACCACTAGCCAACATCGGACCATCAGCGACTTCAGCAGCGGGTATCATCGGTTTCCCGCCAAATTAATGTCTCCATCGGCTTCTAGCCTGCGGGACGATGAAATGAGCGAGGACGAGGACGAAAGCGAGGATAAATTTTCTGATAACGGTAACGTTCATTTAACCTGTGGCCTATGTAACCTATGTAAATTGTGATATTAATGTAGCTTTTACTATATAGAATCCATCTCGATAAGAGCCGGTCAAATAATAAGCGGTTTAGCTTGTTCTCAAGGTAGTAGCGATAATTGGGATTCATTATTATGATGGGCTTAATCGAGAGCGGGAAAGCGAGAGATGGAAGGCATTAGGCGAGAAAATGAGAGCCGTTTCCGTTATTGTCTCTGATATAATCCTATAGCGATTCTAGAAGCTCTTGAGGTTATAGAATATTTGATAGCAAGCGCTATGGATAGGAGCCATTTCGAAATAACCGGGGAATTATTATTACAGGTTGTTTAGACGGTTGTATAAATGGTGTAATTTCTCATTAGTAGATTATGATTATTATTGCCATGTCGTTACAATTGTTATTTGTCTATCTCGCTCAATATACATCTGTAAGGCTAGAGTCGGCTCCTAATCTTGATTGAAAATGTTATGTTCTAATGCTCGTCTATTAATTCGGGGCTATTAGAAATAGGGCTTCTAGCTTGAGCCAATATAGTAATTACGTCTGTGTAAGATTGCATCTTGAAAGTATCCTAAATATTTTGTTGTCTAATTTCCGCTAGAAGTCTTAGAACCGCTCTAGAATCCATTGACTCCGTTTTCAAACGCCCGCATAACCATTTTGAAATTGTAAAGTCAATCAAATTTGATGAGGCATAAAATTGATATCAATTCCATCCAATTGATTGTATGTTAAGAAGTATCTCCAGTTGGAATTATATAGGGAAGGGAAAAGGCGGTAATTTTATAGTAAATTGTCCCTATCTTGAGTATTCTTTAGAACGATAAACACCATGTATTTTCCTTGTTCTTTGGAGCTGGAGTGGGCGTAAAAGAAGATTTTGTGGAGCTTATTGGGGGGGGGGTCCGTCCAAAGTACAAGTAGTCTTCGAATTTGTTCTTGTTGTGGAATACATGAATGGGCTAATAATTGCATGGTAATGAGTAGAGCAACAAAATTATGTGGGAACATTGATAGAAATATATATTTTCACCATTTGCTATCATAGAAGATGAAGAGCAATTTTCTAGAGGATTAATTTCGTCTCTCTTGTAAATAGAAGGCCATGTTTCTATAAGTTTCGCTATGATTATGATTATTACCGTTCAAAAAGGGAAGAGAAAGTTTTGTGCAATTATGTATCATATAATGAATGATCATTATGTAGTCGTCATATGGAACTGATGATGATAACAAAAAGTAGCGGGAAAGTCGATGGAAAATTATATGATAATTCCATGCTGTTCCGTTTGTGGTCGAGGAGGTCGGGCGGGAGATATTTGAACAAGAGATATTCTAGAAACTAGAAACTAGAAACTATAGGAGACGAGTGGGAGGAGAAAGTATTAGTGAGTTGTTACTACGTGTACTAATTAGTAATGCATGGAAATGAGTGAAATGAGTGGGATGTAATAATAAGCTGCTGGTAGATGAATTGTGGGCTGTGTGGACTTTACAACTTGGAGCCATAGAAATTAGGTAGGTTGCCATTGAAATGAACGAGGTAGAGAAAGAGCATAGAGAAAATGAAATGTAATTAAGTAGATGAGGTGAAGATTGTGTATGCTTATGGTTTAATATGTCATCGAGTAGCTAATTAATGTAACTATGTAACGGGTCGGGGAATTTGTGCTAATTATAACAGAATCTACAGAATTCTAACGAGTTTCTAGAAAACTAGGAAACATAGTGAAACTACATGGCTTATTTTAAATTTTGCTTAAATATTTTTCACAGACGATCCTGATCAAATGGTGGACGGAATCAACTTGGACGAAATCAAAGAATTCGCCAAAGCCTTCAAGCTACGCCGCCTCTCCCTTGGCCTCACACAAACGCAAGTTGGTCAGGCGCTGTCTGTGACTGAAGGACCGGCGTACAGCCAGAGCGCCATCTGCAGGTGAGACCTTGAATTTATATACCTTTTTGGCTTTGATTCTAAATTCTCTATGATATCAGTTTACCGTTTTGCTTTTCGGAGAAATTGTTTCTTTGGTCAATCGCCAGGGGGTCAAGAAAGTGGGCTCGCTCAAGGGCTTAGGGGTGTCTTTGAAGTTTTGGGTTTTTTCGTTCCGTTTTGTTGTTGAAAGCCTATTATTGAAAAAGACTATAAATTAATAAATTAATTAATTAATGTATATGTACATTGGTATATTTTACTTGTGCAGTGCCCTGGCTTGGCAGCTGGCCCAATCTAACCGTACATCAGCTACTACTACTTGTACTACAAGTACTACTTCTACAACAGAATTACCGCAGCCAGCATCCATGTACGTTGTCTCATAATAATCCGCGTTCATAATTGTTGTTAGACGTTAAGCTCCTATTAAATTAGTTAGCTATGCTGCTGTGAGCTATAGTATTTTTTTAGTAGATATGTAGTGACAACCATTATAATTGTGCCGCTTCCGTATAATTTTTTTGCTTTCTTGATCATCAAAATTAGGAAAAACTTTTACACTTGTATATTTTCAACACACACACGCCACTAGAAAACCACACTATTTCTCTAACATATCTACAAATCCCTTTAACATGGCCCTATTTGTTTACCTTCTAAAAAATCTATGAGTCGCTACCAAAAAGCCAGAGCACTGACCGTTTGTAGCTTTAATTTGCTAAAAAAATTCTTGCACGTAAATTTTGTAGTAGAAGTAGTAAATGCATGACGCCCTTTTTTGTTTGTTGGAGCTTTTGGCCGATGCATGTTTAATAATATTGAAGCTTTGTTGAAAATCTGCAACTCAGGTCTAAACTGTATGGTTTGACATAGGTTCGAAAAACTGGACATTACTCCGAAAAGCGCCCAAAAAATCAAACCGGTCCTCGAACGCTGGATGAAGGAAGCTGAAGAACGCTACAAACATGGCCACCAGAACCTAAACGATTTTGTCGGAATGGAACCTTCCAAAAAGCGCAAGCGAAGGACTTCGTTTACGCCGCAGGCTCTCGAGATACTCAATACTCACTTTGAACGCAATACTCATCCTTCAGGTACAAACATTAAAATATAATTAATTTCTAGAACAGTTTTAGAAAAGCTTACGCCAAGACCTCAACTTGATAAGAAATTAATGAGAATATCAATTTATGGGCTACTTGACGAGAGCTTATAGAGTCAAGTTTTTGTAGCAAAAAGTTTTTGATAATTTTGGAAACCTGAGAGAGAAAGTAGGAAAACGTTAATATGAAAAGCTGGGTAGAATTACAAAAGCGGGAAATGTAATCCCCGAAACTGTAAAAGATATAAAACAGGTAGTAAATTATCAACATCAAATGAGCGGGAGGAAAAGTGGGACAACTTGAGCTAATTAATTTAGCATTTGGGTTGATTGGTTTATAAGGAGAAATTATTTTTTTGAGGTTGAACCAGACTTGAATAAGACAAGGGGAAATTAATAATAAAACTTGTTGATTTTATTACAGGGAACGAAATCACTACTTTGGCTCATCAACTGGGATATGAGCGGGAAGTGATCCGAATTTGGTTCTGCAACAAGCGGCAAGCGCTCAAGAATACTGTTCGAATGATGTCGAAAGGAGGATCGCCCATCTAAAAAGTCACATTAATATATTATGGATTAATTAATGATTAATTAATTAAAGGTTGATTGTTTATTGTTAATGATTGACGAAGAATGCAAACTCTTTTGTGTTAGGTTCCATATAGATTTTAAGGAAATGCAAGCAATGTAAACGCGTTTGTAAAGTTCCTAATATTCGAATAACAAGTTTGGAATAGAATATTACGTAATGCTTATAAGTTGAGTTTCTGCTGAAGGCACTTGAGCAAACCAGTTTGGTAGTGATGAGCTTTAAATGTTTCTTGTGGATTTTGATTGACACTTTTGAGGCTTTGCGTACAAATAGTGTAAGTTGATGTTATGATGTACTATTATAAAACTGCGAGAAAAACACACTATTAGTTTAAAAGCGTTTTGCAATAAGCGTCTGACTTGAAAGTTTAAGGATCTGATAGAGCTTTAAAGGGTCACACATATGTGCTAACGTCTGTGTCATTGGTTGTTGTTGTTGTAATAAATATTTGTAGCTGCTAAGTTGCAAGATGGAAGTTGTGTATAGAAATTGCTTTATTTCAAGTGCATAAATAACTGATTGATTGAGCAGACTTTTTGATTGCAGTGAAATCAGACTAGGTCTTGGCCATAATAGTCGATGACATCGAGCATGTACTTGGCATCATCGAGAGTGAGAGCAGAGTTGTGGAGGGAAATGATGGGAGTCCTGGGCATTTGAGTTGGTCCTTCGATAAAGAGGTAGAGGGCGTTGGCGCGGACCATGCGTTCGTCAAGCTGTTGGTTGATGCGGCGCAAGTCTTCACGCAGCTTTTCGTCACGTTGACGGGTTCGGAAGGCTTTGGGAATGTAGTAGATGTTGACATGTGCGTTTTCAGGAGTGAATTCAGGGTTGAACATCATGAAGGTTTCGTTCTTGGTCAAGACGTACTTGTGGAATTCGCTGGTGAGGTCGAGGCCGTAGTCGATGTGTTGGCCGAGACCGCGGCGGCCCTAAAAAATCAAAAATTTTAGATTCCATATCGCTAAACTTGAGAATATTCCAAACAGCTGTAAGTATACCTTGGCCTTCCACATGAGCCAGAACTTGAAGACATTAGCGCGTCTGTCAGGGAACAAGGAGTAGATGCCGCTGTCGAATCGTTGAGAATCGTACAGAAGATTGTTGTTGAACTCTTGAGAGCTGGCAGGTGGCGCCACGTCGCGGATGAGACGGGCGTGACGAGTGACAAAAACGGTGACTTCGCGGGAGGCGGAGAAGGTCTTGTGGGGGTTGTAGGTGTATGAGTTGCTCCTGTGGGAGCAAAATTATGAAATGAAACTTGAATGAAGCAAAGTATAATGAAAGAAGGCTAATTGGTACCTCCTCATGCCCTTGAGCCTAGCTTCGATTCTCTTGGGATCGTTGGAGAAAATCATGGGACCTCCGTAAGCTCCGTCGAGATGGAGCCACATGCCGTATTTCTCACAAAGGTCGGCAATTTTGTCAACAGGGTCGTAGGCTCCAGTTGAAGTGGTTCCGATGGTGGCGGTGACGAAGAAGGGGATTTTGCCATCGTCGATGGTTTGCTTAATGGCTTTTTCGAGTTGTTCCATGTCCATGCGGCCACGGCTGTCGGTGAGGATTTCGCGGACGTTGATGAAACCAGTGCCTGGAAAAGCCGATGTTTTTTTAAATCGATCAAAAGTTTGAAGATTTAGAAATATTACTTACCCATAAACATGCCTCCCTTGGTAGTGGCGTAGTGGCCTTGGTGACTCACGTAGGCGACATAAGTCTTGTTGATCTTGGGCATACCGATTTTGCGGAAGTCGGGTTCCTTGCGTTGCATAGCCAAAAGCATGGCAATCTGGTTGGAGGCGGAGCCTCCAGGGACCACGAATCCGGCTTCTTCGTTGGCGGGGTAGCCGACAAGTCTGCAAGAGGCGAGGACAAGTTCACGTTCCATCAGAGTGAAGGCAGGGCTGTCTTCGTAGGTGACGACGGCTTGGTTCAAGACAGAAGTCAAGTAATCGGCCATTTGGGAGTAGGGGTCGAGTCTAAAGAATCCGAAGAATATGTTGAAGGTTTATGGGCTAGAATACCAAAAATCAGGGAGATGGAATTACCCATTGGCCAAATGATCATCGTAGTAAGGATGGCCGTTCTTGATATTGTACTTGAGGATGCCTCGGAAAATGCTGAGCATCTTGGCGGTGGTGGCAGGAGCCGTGGTGTTGAGAGAAAAGTCGAAAAGTTCAAGGAGGTCTTCGGGTTTCTTGAAGTTGATCGGCGGGACTACACCACGCTTGTCTTCGTAAAATGTGCTTTCGTCAAGAAGATCGTCAAAGAAAGTTCTGAAGGATTTAAGATGTTGGTTTTCAATGGGGACGTTGACAAAGTCAGGGTACGTTTCGCGAGCGGTGGGAACTCGGGTTGCTTGACGGGTGGATACGTCATCTTCGGGTTCATCGTCAATGGCGGGATTGGCTGTACAAAAACGTTCGAAGTAGATATCTCAAAAATTTCACAATCAGATTCATATTTAGAAGAAAAACTAACCCTTGTTTCCGTTCTGAGGGTTACGAATAGATTGACGGCTTCCATATCTCTCAATCTGGTCCAAGACGTACTTGATGTCAGCCTCGGTCAAAGCAGTGTTGCGGAGAGAAATGGTGAAGAAGGGGTTTCGCTGGCTTCGGATCGTATCGACAGAAATGGTCATGACTCCACGTTGGAGAAGGCCGACCTTCAAGCGTTCGGCGAACTGCAAAAAATATATCGGTTAAGGGGATTCTTTAATAGGAGATACAATAGAGCATAAAATTTACTTGGGATTCAGCCAAGACGTGTTCTTGAACAGCCTTGGATTCTCCACGAATGCTAGGAGGAATGTAGTAGAAGGAGATTTGAGCGGATTCAAACTCGTTCAAAATGGGCCTGAAGGCCTGATCTCGGCGCTTGACTTCAGCCAAAGCGAGGTCCTTGAGTTGGTTCATGTAGTTCAACCGTGCAGTGATGCGTTCGGGCGACTGAAATCATAGTTTTTAGGTTACTGCAAGGAGTTAGATAAACTTCTAAGAGCTTTAAAAACGCTTGAAGTCTCACTTGAGTCTTCAAAGTAAACCACATGCTGGAAATGGACGGTCTTCTGGTGGTTTGCATGGTGGAATCACCATTGTCCCACTTGGATGTGTTGTAGAGCTCAGACTCACGGAAAAGGACGTCAGCCTTCAAGCTGAAGGTGTTGGAGAAGACCTTGTCTTGTTTGGCAACCAAGATTCCCGATTGGGTGGGCACTGAAAGTCCCTTCTCGGGCATCCACAGGAAAGAGTCGCACCTACGTACAGTTGAATTGCATTAGTCGTAATCAAACAGTACTTCAGCTTCAGCGGTTCAAAACTTCGCTTACTTGGTAAGAGCAGGAAGCTTGTTCTTAAGGTCAGCGGACAAGAAGTAAGAGCCAGCCAAATGGCCGTCAATGTGGAACCACATTTTGTTCTTCTCGGCGATTTCAGCGAGTTGTTCCAAAGGATCGATGGCTCCCAAAACAGGAGTACCTGAAATCCAATGATCAAATCAGTTTGGAGTCAAAAACCATAATACGTGACCTTTGACATTTCAAAATTTGGAATATTTACCTGCAGTACCAACAACCATGGCGGGTTCACGGTAATCTCGCTTAGCCCGAGCCATCTTAACTTGAAGGTCTTGGAGGTCCATGCGACCATTAGCGTCAACGGCGACACGGATGCAGCCGTCCAAACCAATACCTAAAGTCAACAAAAGTGTAACAAACGTTTAAAAGACCTTATGAAACTTGCTTAATACTGCTTACCTTCCCAAATGCAGTACTTTTCATAGGCGAAATGAGCGTGCTCAGAAATGAAAATGGCGATGGAGCCTCCCTTGGTAGCGCCATCTCTCTTCCAGTTAGGCAACTTGCGTTGCATAGCGGCTTGGATAGCGTAAGAGTTGCCAATGCCAATTCCGGGTACGACAATTCCGTCACCTTTGCCTTCTTCATAGCCGATAAGCTGGCGGATTCGTTCAAAGAGAGTGAATTCCATAAGAGTCCACACGGGGGCGTCTCTGTAGGTTGTCATGGCAGAGGTCAATGCGGTGGCCATCCATTCACCAATGATGCCTTGGGGATCAATTCTAAAGGGAACAGAGACATCATTAGCGCTCTCTTCAGTACTGAAAAATTTGCAGAATCCAAACTTACCCATTGCTGTCCCTATCAAGCTTGAAGGGATGAGAGGCCTTGGGAGAGAACCTGATGATTTTGCGGATCATTTCCAAAAGATCCTTGTGTTCAACCTTGTTCTCGCCAAGTCGGAAGTTGATTTCCCTTCTGAGCTGAGTGGGCGTTCTGAACTGGTAGGGCGCTCTGGTTCTGTTGGCATTGTTGTTGAAGAAGATGGCGTCCTTGAGAATGTTCTCAAAGACTTCCTTGTAGAGGTCGCCATGGAGAGCTGGAACGGAAGCAGAGACGTAGTAAGGGTATTCAGATCTGGCTGGAGGAGCTTTAACGGAATGCGCCTGCTTGTTCCTGATCGAAATTGCTGAAGGTAACAAGCAAACTAGAGCCGTGAGGCAAATCGAGGCCAAAAAACGGGCCATGATGTGTAGCTAGGACAACAAGCCCAAATGAACTGAAGGTTGGTGATAAATCCTGCTCCATTTATATAACTCATCCTACCACAAACAGTAGATGGATCCGGTTCAACTTTGTTTGTTTGCTGCCACCAGAAGTCATTCATTATTGAAGGTGAAGTTTAGCGGTGAAGAATAACCTCGTTTTGTCACTTGTATTATTTGCAGGTGACAAGAAATGTCCTATTGTGTCAAAACTGCTACAGATACGTCTATTGTTCTATCAGGATCTTCTTCCATGCAGCTTGAAACCACTGGCTGACTTGATGATGATTGATGCTGTTTGCCGTACTGAATCATAATTAGATTTGATGAATGTTTCGCA
>JAQGBJ010001291.1:0-24476 GCA_034698345.1 Sphaeridia pumilis | reverse complement strand
GATAACATTACGTTTTTAGTCCCAAAAACCACCAGTGACCCGACATAGAAGATCCACGGGCTTCAAATTCAAACCTTCGTTTAATTGCACTTTTGACCTTAGCTAATTTTTCTTACAGCATAGAAATGACTTGCAGTCGAACAGGTCAAATGATACGCATGGTTTGATTGAGTACTTGCCCATGGTTGACTCCATGGTTGCGCTCGTAGGCGATGAGCGCCCGGCGCCCACCAATTCCAAACGTTTAAAAACCCGGAAAAAATTGTACGATAGATCTGGTCGTCAGAATAAAAAAAGCCTCGTAGAGACTTCGTCCACTTCAAAAGTCGCCCAATCTCGTCAGTTAAAAATTGAAAATGTCTTGGAAAAAAATCTTAAAGGACAAATTTCAAATTATATTTTATATTTTGGTTAAAATTTCATTCATCTTGCCCCTCGGCACCTTAACCGCGAATTAACCTAGCCAATTAACAATTTCCCTTATTGAAATCAAAACAGTGTGTTGGGTACAGTCTATCAGAATATTCCTTGAAGGAAAAAACAGGTACAAATATTTCGTCATGATACCGCAGCTAAAGGCAAAGGTTCTCAGGTCTCCAACTGAACAAAATGTCATTTCGAGCAATAAAGAATGTTGTTGGATGGGAAACAATACAAGTCTTTCAAGTTGTTGCAATGATGATTATATTATATATGCCTCGGCACATCCATACGACTCTCGCATAAAAAATCCAAAGCCTTAAAAGTGTCTACCTCAAGGAATACCATTTCCAGCTCACGAATTTTACCCTTTTGTTCCTTCCTTTGTTGTATATATTTTTACCTGCCTAACCTCCAGTAAATTCCCGCAGAAGATGAAGAAACTTATAAGACAAACTTTTACGGGTTGAACTAGGTCCGGTACACGTTGGCTTTTAAGCAAAAAACCGGTTACCAAAGGACCTTTCCCTGGATAACATATTATATTAGGAAATACCTGTACGTAATAATAATGAGAGTTGAAAGACTTTTATCAGGACTTTTAGCTATTCTATTCGAGTTTATGGTCCCAGCGAGACTTCGAGCCACATCAATCATTGCCGTTTAACCAGTTTTTCTCGCTACTTATTGGGCGGAGAATTGCGTCATTTCGACTTGTCCAGCGAAGAAACATTTCTTCCCTGGAACCCTTTCTGAGTTGTCTGGTTGCGATTATTCCAGCTCGAAGCTTTTTATTACCTGCTCAAAGCCAAGCAATAAATGAACATTCAACAAGGCACCGGCCAAGGGACCATCTTGAGCCCAAAAAGGCACTTATTGCTCCAAGTCAGCCTTTTCCATACCCCCAAAAAATTCTATTACCAGGTGCAATGAATCAGTAAAAAAGCTGCGGAGAGGTAAAAATATGTCGATTGTAGCGATGAGGAAGGCTGAAAAATTAGTTGGCCAGGTCCAGGCCTCGAGGGCATAAATATATTCTTCCTTGGCCATGAGTCCTGGAATAAAAAGGTACCCATCCAAAATGGTCGTCGTTCGTCTTCAAGATGAGAAGAGAAACAAGGGACGAGGAACAAGACGGAGAAGAAGAAGCCCTTGAAAAATCCCTTTAACAATCCACAAGTGCGTATATATATATACTTGCTTCCTGGACAAGACTGGAGAAGAATATCTTGACATTTGAGATTGGCCCTCCTCCATACATATATGCATGTATCCAGGAACTGGATCCAAAAGCAGGAGCAGCAGCCTGACTCACTATACTTGACGTTGCTGGAGAACGGCTGGAACTGCTGGACCCATCGAATCGAGGGTTCAAGTTTCTTCTTCTTTTTCCCTTTGCAATGTTTTGTTTATGCACGACCATGTCCTTCCTTACTACATCGTTTTTCTCCAGATTCCCTTGAGTCCACCCCTTGTATATATTCCAGTTTGAGATTCCAAACATGTTCCAATAGCGAGGGTTGTTGTTGCTGCTGCTCCTTTGGCTTTTTCTGGAACTGGCTTATTGCATGTGCATATGCTTGGAACGGGGTGAGTTCAACTACATGTTTCGACGAGGGTTGGAAAAAGAAGTGCATTGTTTCCTCCTATAGCCGCAACACCAAGAGTTTCTGCATCAAAAATCCTTTATGATCATCCAACAATCTCCAGAGTTGCTATATACCTTGGTTGAAATCCACTTGATATTCACAGCAATACCGAATCCAGCTCCAACTATTAGTTATTATTACGTCGCATAATATTTAACAACAATCAGTTTTGCAAGAATAGAATTAGCTGAGCCCAGTGAAGTTGCTGCAACAAGGATAGTGCGACAAATTACATTTATAGTTTGTAAGTCGACTGATAGCTTCAAGTTGGAGAGTATTGCTAATATATAAGTGTAATATATTTAAGACGTGAGCTCAAATAGTGTAACTTGGTTAGTGGAGATTAGTGTGCAAAGTTGAGTGGTTGAAAAGGAAATTAGTGTCTAATGCGGAAACTATAATAAGCTTGAGTGAGTGCAGGCAACTTGATCAACTTGACAACTGACTGGAACAAGGTTGAAGCGCAAACCATTTTGTTTGCTCACAATCCAACAAGTACAAGTTACAAGTACAGTAGATTGACAGAGCAAAAGTTGGCTCAAGAATAGGAATCAAAAGTTAGTGTTATTACATATATACTAATCGATAGGTTATCTATCTCTCGGTAAAAGTTGCCAGTCGAGAAGAACAAGATCCATACCTCGCGACGACGACGACAAGTATAATTATAACAACAACAACTCAACTTGGGGTGTATTTCCCATAGTTAACAAAATTATACATATATATTTAAGTTAGTAGACAAGAAGAAGGTAGCTCCGTTTGAACGCGTACACTTTTCATTGTGTACTGCAACGCACTAACGTCAGTCAGCTAAATTATTATGAAAAAAGTAGGAGACTGCACAAATTTGTGATCAACAAGTTTCAACGGAAATCCATTGGATCCTCATTCTCAAGTCCATGGAGTCACGCTGAAATTCAACAAGAGACTGTTCTATAAAAATACGTTACGAGAGAGCAATAAGAGAGAGAGAGAAGAAAAGATCTGAATTCACTTCCTGTCCTGAGACCACCGAAAGAGTCGCTTGAATGTTGGCCCCAGCGCAAGTAAGTCGGTTGAATTTAACTTTGAACCTTTGGTAAAGCCCCGGAGATTCATAGGCCTGATTGATATCTTCTTGTGATTTCAGCAACAAGCGGTGCCCGATGCGATCAAGGATAAGATCCAACCAACGCTAAAAAAGACAACCGCTGCTACCGCAACCAAATCGCAACGAGCGACTGACATGAGCACCACAATCAACGCCTTATTGTCACTTCGAGATGCTGTCTTCAAGTCCAATTGGGGCTCTACAACACCGTCCAAACAATGCACTTCATCCAACTCCAACTCGCCTTTGAACTTGGGACTTCTCGCCGCAACTTCATCAGCAGCCTTGGAAGAGCCTGAAGATGTGCTTCCAAACGGCCCAACACAAACCATCACTGCCGCCACCGGCAAAAATAATAACAACAACAACAACAACGGCTATCTGAGAGAACGTAAACAGTCTTCAGAATCCGGCAGTCCGGTTAACGGCAGTCCTGTCAATGGCCATCATCACCAGGCACTCAACCTGCAAATGACAAGGACCATAAATGGAATTGACGGCGAAAGGGTCACTCCGACGGAACTTATCGACGAACTCAATCGAATTTATCCACAAGAAGACTTTTCGCTACTCAGAGCCGCTTGTTTGAAGAAAGAAATCACATTTACGAAATTGCCTCGAAATGGCTTTGGCGGCGGATCACCAAATGGAGACGACATTCAAGTACAAGCACTTCAGATGCTCCAACAGAACGAGCAGTACATGCAGATGCTTCAGCAATCCGGCATATTCCCTTCAGACGTCTCCGGGCTTACAAACTTGGCGGAAGCTGCGGGAAGCAGTAGTGGGCAAAAGTATTCTTCTTGGCTTCATCCATTGGCCATGGTAGCAGCGGCAGCTGCCGGAGCTCCAGCTTCAACAGCAACTTCCAACGGTAACGGCCGTGCTACAAACGGAGTGGGAAAGAAAAGATCGTCTACTAGCCAGAACAGCAACAACAATTCGTTTGAATCCCACGTGTTCCTGTCGCCCAAGTACCCGGTTAGCACGTCCAAGCCCAAAACTGTAGCAGCTGCTTTGGCGGCAAGCCGCTATTCTCCTAACGAAAACTCGATACCTAATGGACGTGGCAAAAGAGCTGCGGGCGGTGGTGGAAACAGAAGAAAATCCCGCTGCAAACCAATGACAATTGCTTATGGTTACGAGGATGGTACTTTGGAGCCAAGTTCCCTCGTTGAAGTTACATCGACAGCTGAAAGTGACCTTGGAATTGACCTGACGACCATCGAGACCCGGAAAAACGGCCATCATCACGAATATCAAGACGACGACTCGCCCCTGAGCGGCGGTGAGAACCAAGACGTTCTGTCAGCGGCTTCCATGTCGCTCGAAAGCTACCTGCGTGAAGCTGAATCAGGCTCATCAAAGGTCATGCTCGGAGGAGGAGGAGGAGCTGAATCTACCACGACGACCAGCTCCGACGACGAAAACATGAGCGAACAAGAAAAGAAGAAGCGCAACATTTTGGAGGCCTTTGCTTCAGACCCTGAAGTTGCCGGTGACGCCCGCGGAGTTGCCCGTAAACTCAAGCTCAATATTCGGGTCGTGAACAAGGTGCTCAAAGAAGGACCGTCAAAGTCGCTTCCTGCATTGCAAGTATCTAATGGAGGAGGATGCAAGAAAACAGTTCCTACGATGATGGAAGACTTTGGGCTCAACGGCAGCGACCACGATGCCGAAACTACCAACAACAACTACAAGTCGAGAGGTGGTGGGAATCGGAGAAAAAGTGCTAAGCCGAATCAAATCTGTGACTTGCAGTTGCAAGCGTTGGAAATGCCGGAAGAGGAACAAGACGAGGATCCACTTGACATGGTCGTTCCTATCAAGAAAAGAAGGGTCAGCAGCTCCAGTGGCGCTTAAACGTAAGAAGGAACAAAGACGGGACCTGGAAGTTATAACGTTTTAGAAGAGGAAGAAAAAAAAGGATTGGGGCCACAAAGTTTGTACATGGGTATGCTCATATCGTTGTCAATTTCAAATTGATCCTATAAGACTCGTACTGAGACTGAAGTAAATAAGGATAGATATTTTTATATAACTCTATTACTGCATCGTCGTCAGCAGATTCAATTATCAAATGGACTGAAGAAACGTAATATTTAATTGATAAGCAAGGGGAGATGGCAACTCTTGATGAAATTCTAAAAGACTTTTTTGTACCTTTGTTAATTTGCTCCACTCAAGTTGCGTTACCTAAACAAAACATGTTCAATTTTGAATGTATAAGAAAGACTGCATAATACGTATTAACTTTTGTTACCTTTTAGTTAATTATACAGGGATAGCAGAGATGGGCCCCTTGTGGTTGGGCAATAGGATACCTCAACTCTTGTTCATTCCGAAAAAAAGTGCCATAATTTTTGTCGGCACTTGTTCACTTGATGTAAAATGTTCTGTAGAATAGCAAAGTTGGTGTAGTGTTATAGCTTCAAGATGGCACTTTTAGTTGCGTTTGCAATCGAAATCTTGGTTTTATCAATCTATTATTTATAGATGAGTTTGGTCGGGTGGTACTAATTGAATATTCAAGCAATGCAATCAGTTTTAGCTAATCTGCTTCACCGTTCTGTGGCCATTAGATCAACTTGTTCTTGAAATAGCAAATGCTAGAAATATGCTCGATAATTTGGCTCAAGTTATATATTTTTAAGTGGGTTGTGTGTGCCATATACAATTTGTTTCAAGTTGCAGTTCATATGTTGTTTTCTGAAACACAAACAAAATGTACGATTCTTCTTTTGATCAAAATCAGTAACTTGTTAGTCAAAAGCCGTAAATGCACCTAGACCTCCTGTTACTGCTTCAAGAAGATTTAACATGGGCTGTTTCTGCAATATTATGTAGTACAAGATCTATTAGAAACCAAGGGCCTCGACTTGATGTAATTATGTTAAGCTGTTAGTTGAAAGAATATGGAAGGTAGGATTACTTCCTAAATGCCTGAAAATTCCTAAAAAGCCTTTGAAATTAACTTGATCAATTTACAATGTACAAATTGATGGATGGACGTATCAATAGCTGGGACATACAACCTTAACGTATTACCTCACAGTAGGTTAAATAAACTTTATGTTTCCTTGTTGAAAGACTGTTTGCTCACTATGAGACTAGTGATTGATACAATATTGAGAATACTAATATAAAGATTGATTAATGAAACTGGAATGGTGTATTGTTACTAATGTACATTGGTTTAATTTCCTCAAAAGCATATCCAGTACCTTCATTATTCTCTGCAGGAATGAACAATTATAACTGATATGCGACCAAAATAGTAACTAGAACATTGTTAGCACTTTTTTAAAACACTGCTAGTGTTCAAGTGTAGAGGAGAAAATCTTGAATACCCTTTGACTTGAGTAACGTCCAACAGTTAAATATTCGGTAGAACTTCGTTCAAAAATTTCCGTATATCTTCCATTTCGGCATCACTAGATGAATGACCAAGGCCAGAGTAAGATTTAAAGCTGACTTTGCTGCAAACGCCCTTTAGGAGGTTCGATGACAAAGCTCCAAAGGTGTAAAGCACTAGTGGATCACTATCTCCGTGGCACTGTAGAATCGGGATCGATTTCTGCTTTCCCCAAGATGAAAATTGACGGTTCATGGGGAGCCAAGCAGAAAGAACAACTAGGCCACCGAGGTCATGATCACCAGCAAGGCCAGTGTATAGAGCTAATGCTCCACCTTGGCTGAATCCTCCGAGAACGATTCGTTTGGCAGGTATCCCTTCCTTAATCTGGTGGAATTATGGAAAATCATACAGTTTTGTCATGGTGTCATTCAAGGATTTACAGATATTGTGTCTAGTCCATACCTCAGCATCAATTAAGGCAGTGATCTTGGCTTTGGCGTTCCGGATACCGGCTTCATCTTCGGCTGCCAGCGGATCCAAAGATCGGAGATCAAACCAAGAAGGCATTTGCATTCCTCCATTCAAGGTAACGGGAATCCGGCTCCTATGAATTCAAAAATAGTCTTCAAAAATTACCTTCTAGTTTGATTTTCTTCCATGATATGATGTGAATATGGGTAAAAAGGTCACTTACGCTGTCGGGCAGATGACCTTCATGTGAGGCGCTTTGATCTGTGCAAGAGAACTGGCCCAGCCATGTCTGCAACCCAAAGTTTCAATAATTAATTAGTTACCAATGTACAAGGAACAAAAGTGCAGAATCTTTCTACACATACCCCGTATCTCCAAGACCATGCAGGAAAATCAGCTGGAATAGTAAGTAAACAATCAAGTGTAAACTATAGAATTTTTTCCCAACTTGACTTCAACGTCTTCGAAATGGCTTCACTTACGGTTGCGGTATGTTTCCCACTTGCAGGAATTATTACAGGTGCAGCAGCCATTGCAATTCCGGTCGATGCCAACGCCCAAATTATCCACAAAACAGAAAGGGTTTTTGTTAATCGTTCAACCTAGAACATAGAACAAGACAGATTTCAAGTTAATTATTTACACTGACTTGTCATTACTGAATAATTAATGTGATTGCGACTTACGGTATTAATCTCAAGAGGTTTGAAAGCAAAACGAATTCTCATTCGATAGAAAATTTCACATTCACAATAATCTCTTCTTTTCAAAATAAAATGTTCGTGAACGTTTGTAAACTAAATTGAAGATCTCTTGCTTCGATCCTTTTTGCAGCAAACGGTTTGACGTTCAACGGCATCGCTGGCAAAATTTTCCCAACGAATCGATGGACTGACAGCGCAGAATTCAAACTTGGAGCCAAACGGTTCCGAGGTTTTTCATTGGTCGACCGTCTTCTTCATAATGAAAACATTGGGGGATGGTATATTATAAAACCACTCTCTGTCATTCATCAAAATATAAACATGAAACTTTTGATTTTTGTGTCTACAAATTTAAGAGAACTTTGAGGTTCTAACAGCAATTATATAGTGATACTGTGCTACTAGGAAATCGGAATGTCTGGAAACTACTACTTTGTTATCGTGGGCCATCACGACAACCCGCTTTTCGAGATGGAGTTTTCGCCACCTTCAAAAGAACCAAAGGTACTTAAATTACCACTTCAAAAATCAAGTGTTCATAATCTAAAAGTCCTACTCAAGCATTTTGTATTTTACAGAAAGAAGATCACAGCTACCTGAACCAATTCATAGCTCATGCGGCCCTAGATTTAATAGACGAGCATGTCTGGAAGACGAATAACATGTATCTTAAAGTTGTGGACAAATTCAACGACTGGTTTGTGTCCGGTTTCGTCACAGCGTCCCAGATTAGGTTCATCATTCTACATGATGTCAAGAACGATGATGGTATCAAGAATTTCTTCAATGAGCTGTACGAAATGTATATTAAGGTTAGTTCAGCTGCTGCTGTGTTGATGTTGAATTTATCAGTGAAAATGCCCTGTACTAATGAGTGTTTCATTTCTTTGGTTTTGCAGTTTTCTATGAATCCGTTCTATACCCAAAATACGCCAATTATTAGCTCTAGCTTTGAAAAGAAAGTCTCGTTCTATGGAAGAAAGTACTTGGTCGGTTGAACATTGTCGCAGTTTCCGTTGTTTACGACGTCCCGTCCCCTCCCTCGAGTAGATTGCCGGAATTTTCACAGGCTATCGGACAGCAGAACATGACTGGAAGTCGCTATCAATCGAATTTTGTTTTGAACGTTACTGCTATTATCAGATTCAGTGAAAATTAAGACGTATATACAAAAGAATCGCGTGAGTAAAGCATGTGTGCTTCTTACAGTTTATGTCTGTGAATATGTATTTTATTCATCTTACTGCACCAAAACAAAATATTCATCGGATCTGGAGACACAAAGATGTATCACTAACCCGCCTATTATCATTATCATTACAGAGATTAATACCGTTTGTGTATGTACCAGAAATATTTAACTGGTATCTTAGCATTAAATGACTTGTAAAGCATCGAGGAATGTCTCTAGTTGCGACAACTGACGTTGATCATGTAGGTAACTTGTTCAATGGCGACTTAACTACAGGGCAACCATTTCGATTAAAACATGTCGAATCAAAATTATCGTATCGACTGGTAAACAACTACGTTGGATTAACAATAACAAACATATCCGCTTATTCAGTCTAAGCATGACTCAATCAAACTTCTAGGCTCTCGACAACTATCTCTTCAGTACTTGAGAAAATCTCTGCATGCAGAATTAGCATTTGAACTAAAACTTCACCGGTGTGAAACGAACCACATGCTCCACGTATAACAGAAAAATTGCCCATTTGGAAAACAACTTACTTCTAAAGAAAAACTGGAAGCACAAACTTAGAATCTACAAATGCCAGCATTGGTATTTCTTGTGCATTCTCTAAAAAGCAGACCCAAACAAGGCAAAAAAGCCAAAGCCTCATGTGCTCATCTATCTTTCATCTTCAAAACTCAGATTGGTTACGCCTTGATTCCCTGGAGGTGCTGCGAAATCAAGAAAAGGATTGGAAAATGGGGCAGAACCAAAAAGATCCACATGATCTGGGCGGAACTTAAGATGATCTAAAACAAAAAATGGAAAAATTAAATTAGTTCATGCAAAAACTTCATGCAACATCACAGAGAAACATAAGGCATTCGGTTAGCGAGATGATTATAGGATGGCGAATTATTTCAAAGCCAGAAACTGAAAATGGTCGATAGATTATTGACTTTTAACATCAGACGCGTTCGACGTACCAAATGGTGCTTTGGCGAAGGGATCGTCGTCCCCGTTTACATCTCCCGTAGAACTTGAGGCACCAGCGGAACTACTTGGTTGGAAGCAATCAGCTGCAAAAGGATTCCACGACGGGATAACGGATTCTGATGAAGCATTTTGCAGCTCAGCTGGAGACGAAAGTGGTCTGCAAAGAGTCAATCAATCTTGAATGTTTTCGACCATGTAAAACTTGAAAAATTGAGATCGAAGATAATGCTATACTTTTCAAATGCGGATGAATCAGATGCATTCCTTCTGTGACCTATTTCAGCGGGGAGCTGGCTGCCTGAGTTGGAACTGGTGGCTCCTGGCGTTGGTGGCTGTTGGATCTGCAAGCTAGAATTTGAAGTCACAATTGTAAGGTTTTGTGGATCCACAGGTTTGGGGCTTTTCGGAGGAGGAAGTAGTCCCGCTCCAACTGCCGGTGCAGGTACGACTATGTGCCCCTTAGGCCTCTGTCGTGGAGTAACGCTAGTTTCAGTAGCTGTGATTGGCGCCGGTATAGCACTGGGAGGCTTCACTGGCTTTTCTTCACTTTTCACTTTGACCGTAGTGTTCAGCGACATGGCTTGAACTAGAGCTTCTAAAGATGGAGCAGACGAAGTACCAGCAACATTTGGAATGGGGTTGGGTAAGCCTAACATCGTGTAGCAGATTTCTGCAGCTTGATATATATCAGGCCTTAGAGTAGTATCCGTAGTTAGCAAATATTGAATGTATGCGTGTAATTGCGGTGAGTACGGTGACGTTGTTGGAAAACTGAACTGCGCTGATTGTATAGCCAGAATAGAGTCCCCAAACGGAGTTGTGTAAAAACACGTCTAGAAACCAAAAAAAGCGAACGTCAAGTTAATGTTGATTGAACCACAGAAACTGACCCACAAATATTTGCTGGTTTTCAGTCTAACCTTGTACAGTAGCACGCCAAGAGCCCATATATCGGATTTAGTCGTAATAGGCCCCCGATTAGAATATAAGTCAATCATCTCCGGGGCTCGATACGCCAAGGTTGTGTACTTTTCAAGGTCCTCTTGTGTATTAGCAGCTCCATGTACAGCAGGGTCCCAAAATTTTGGCGTAGCCGAACCAAAGTCACAGATGATAAATTTTCCTTCATCTTCTAGTACATTTTCGATTTTCAAATCTCGATGTATTATCGGGGTGGCACATTGATGCAGCCTCGCGACTCCATTTATAATATCAGCAAATATTTGTAACACTTCAGTTTCCAGCAAATGAGTCTTTGCAGACATTTTTGCATTTAGTAAGGATAGCAAAGAACCTTTGCAGAGAGGCATAAGACCTAATATTTCCGTGACACCACCCCCTAGCGGTGTGATGATAAAATCAAGGCAACTGAGAATATTGGGATGGTCTCCCAGGGAAGTCTGCGGAAAAAAATAGAAAACGTTACACAAATTCATTTTTCTCTGTAGGCAATTACAAATACAAGTTTCCGCCAAAACTAACCATAATCTGAATTTCTCGCGTAGCTACAGCCAAGTCATGCTCGCTATTGACTATTAGCCTCTTGAGAGCAAACTTTTGTGACCCTTGTTTCGCTAAGAACACAATCCCGAATCCTCCTTCAGCAATCACTTCTTCCACCGTTACATTGTGTTTCGGCAGGCTCCATGATTTGCCAATGCATGAACTCTGACTATGTCCAGCGGCTGGAACGTGATCGATTTTGCTTAGTAGTTTCTTCATGATTCTCTTCAAGTCTCCAACTCAATCGCCTCTTCCTCAATGTTGACTAATTCCTCGAACAAGATACTATCCCCCGTTTTGGAACTATAAATCAAAAAATAACTTCATCAATTATGAGTCTACTTTTATGTAAAAGTTATTTTGCTACACTCACTGTATTCTATTTCACAACCGTATAAGCTGTAGCTGTTCCGCCAACTTGCCAGGAATGTATAACGTTCAAATAGACCTTTCAAGAATCCGCCTACCACGGGCTCATCCACTGGAATCCTTTCGACTCAAACCTGTAAACAAATCAATTATAACCATCAAGCTTTGAACTATATTTTTATGAGCTCAAGCCACTTTAATTATACAGTTTCGTGTCTTACCTTACGAGCTTTCAAAGACTTTCTGGAATCAGTTTTTCTCTCGGAATTCCCAAATCTGAAACCAAAACCAATCTAAATTAACTCGAATACGCAAAAATATCAACGTTTCTACACAACTTTCTCGCACTCACCAATCCCTTGAACCATTTGACACCCGAATCTCCCCAAATTTTCACCCGTTGTCGCATAAAACGAGAATACAATTTTTTCTAAACTTTCGTACGAATTTGTTACCCTAATGAATATTACACTGATTGACAAGATTGATTACAAAATCACATGGTGCTCACTCAACAAGCGTCAAAACTAAATTGACTTCACTCAACTTCAATAAAGACAGCTGACGTCTTTAGCAAACCCTACTCGGACTCCATTCACTATTATCCTTCAGCCTTCATTCGTCGTAAACTGTGGCAGCTCGCAGTCCATTCTGCCCACTACTGTTATGTTTAGCTTTTAAAAATTGCCGTAGCCTTACACATGACACACGACACAAACAAGATCCACACACAAGTAAAAACACACAACTCTATAACCTTATAATAAATATTACGCTTCAACACAGAAATCTCCCTTGGACATTCAATGAAAGTTGATACTCTCACACAACACCAAAGTAAATGGCAAACGGAAAAAGAGGGTGTTGCAGATTCACGTATATTTCCAAGGATATCTACAGTGTATATACTTTTCTCTTTGAATTTGCCGCTTTATGCTTGCCTGCGTCAGCATTCACCGCTAGATGACTCTTGCTGTCCATCAACTGATTCGGAACCTCGCTACATTCCGTTTTAGCCAGTCTTTTAGACTTTTAGATATTTAATTCTTGAACCAATTCAATTTCACGAACGTGATCCGATATATAATTCTGAAGCATTTCAGACAGTTCATTTGATCTTATAACCTTTGTGTCTGTGATGACACTGCAATTCCCATGTCTCGATTGATGCTGATATGCTGATTCGCATTCTGAATTTCTAGAAACAGCTTCAGTTGCATTTTGTAGAAGCATGTCGTCTTTGTCTTAAGTTGATTAAACATGTTGGTGATATTTTTTCTTGATCTCAAGTCACATGGTGTCTGTCTATGATTCTCTGTCTCCAAGGTTGATGGAATTGGCACGTTTCAGGGCATCAAGTACAATCCGTAATATTTTAAGCTTGGACAAATATCCGACTACGGCCGATGAGATTACACGTTTGTCATGAAAGGAAAAGCAAGCTGAACTCGGTCAGTCGGTGGTTGCCCTTCGTGCTGGAAAACAAAGTCGACTTTACCATTTGTTGCTATGATGGGCAAAAGCATGGGAGAAGAAAGAAGGTCGAATTGGCAGGAACGAGAGAGGAAAAATTGGCGTATTTCACATTGCCTGGCACTAGAAATCTCACGTATTCTTCTACCAAGGCAGACGAGGACGAGACGACACCATATAGCCGGCCGGCCTATATAATTTTGAACGACATGCAAACATTTTCTACGTCGCAGAATCAGTTGGCAGGAATGGCAAAATGGCAATATATGAATCCAAAGGCGAAATGTGCGGCCGCGCCGGGGCGCTGGATGTCGTATAGCCAGAAGCCGGCCTTACTTACATAACGTTATGGAAGGTGCGAGAAGAAGATGCGCCCAGCCAAAATACAAGGGAGCAACGCATGCACCACAATAACAACAACACGCAAAGGTTTTTGTTTTGGTTCTCTCTCAACGGGAATACATAAAGAAGATCAGATGTACTTTGGTCAAGTGCGGCGTTCAGTCGAAGTTAAATTGCAGTTTGTCCGTTGAATCGTTACTCAAAAGTATCGAATCGTGTTACAACTTTTACTGATTCGTAGATTAAAATACGGTGAATTCGATAGTGCAATAAATTGTTAGCGTCACACCGCTAGAATTTTACGACACTGCTTTAAAAGTAGCAGGATTTGTTCGCAACTATTGCCACAAGCTTGTTTAACACACGTAGCTCAAGAAGCGGTACGTAGTGTCACGTAAGCCGATTTGCTCTAGTACTATAAATTTGCCAGTTAAACGCTTTAAAGTGGTCTCTTGTTGAATCGTGAAGAAGATTTGGCTATTTGTTTATATCTGCAGGACAATCGATAGTTAACAGTCTCAGGAATTTACAATAATAGTCAAGTGATATAACTGCATAGAGTTAATCGTGTTCAAATTGATTGAGATGAGTGTCTGAATTGTAACGTTACCGGTGAATCAAATAAGTGCAAGGGATTTTCAGAGGGATTGTCAGGAATTTTATTTGTTGTTTGATCGTTCAAGTCAGTTGCTAGGGACTAATCGTGGTTACCGGCAAATCAAAAGCAAAAGGTGGCAACGTTCAAGTGTTAATCGATACAGAATATCATTATTGATTCTCTGCTGTTGCTGGTACTGGGACATCGGTAGGAATCCAGGAAGAAACTAGCGACGGAAACGGCTTACTTTGCGTGGACATTGTCAATTGGGGATTGGGTTGCCGGTTGTTTGGTGGAGGAATTTTATGTTTAAATTGGTAAGTTTTCACTAGTGAGCAATAGATTGAAACGAGAAATGAATTGAAACTAACTGATATTTGTTTTCACCCAAGGAAAACGAGGGCTTTTTCTAAAACTGAAAGCTATGACCGAGCCTGTGCTTCTGAATGGGGTTAATACTGGATTGAACGAGCCGCCGCAAGAGGACCACGAAGACTTCCAAATTACTAGAGACGAGTTCGACCAACTGCAGCGAGCTTTGAAAAATGAAAAGTTCAGGAGTATGCTCAGTGAGTATGCGGAGGAGGTCCAGGTGAGTTTCGGTTCGGCAAAAAGTTTCAATAATCTGAGAGGAAGAATTGAAATGAAAGTTGAAAATTTAAAAATTGCAGGACCCCAAGTCGCGGAAACTATACCAGAAGGAAATGAAGGAACTGGAGCGCGAGAAGGGAAATGTCATACATTTTATCAACCCTCTTGCTGGGTTTGTCCTGAAAACAAGTGTTAATGGGGATAAGAAGGCCTTCATCAATGTGTGTTCGAATCCGATGATACGTAAACTCAGCTTTGAGTCGGCTGTTCAGGATGATAAGTAAGATTTCTGAATGTCCGTCAATACTATGGAGTTGATGATTTTCTAACTATATTTTTTCTCTTGCTAGGTCTGGAGTAATTTGCTCAATCCCTTACGCACAAAGTCCTAAGCGTGAAGATTTGGACAAAGCTGGCCGGTACTGTGAGGTGTATGATGTTGTATTCCATCCGAATACCGTGGCTCTCTGTGGATCCAATGAACGAGTTCGGCAGCAAGTAGAAACAGTGGCTTTGGAAGCTGTTGAGTCGAGTTTTGGTGTGAAGTTGGACAAGAACAATGTCAAGAAGCCGAAGCTGAAGTACAAGGGATTGAAACATGCAACAGTCATCAAGTATAAAATTGGCGATGAACCTCCAGCGGTCTTGGACCCGAGACAGCTCAAGAACGAAGCTCCACCTGAGCCTCAAGAAGCGTACCTTACTCGAAAGCCGAAAAATGACAAGAAGGCAAGCCGGAAAGAAAACAAGAAGGTTGTCAAGGAAGAACCAAAACCAACTGCCGAATCTGCAAATGTTGACTGGACGGAGCCAAAGTATAACTTCAAGTACAGGACTCATGTTGATCTCCAAGACTTTTGTAATGACAATCTAAGGGAAGGAAGGTCCAAGAAGCCTATTCCCGAAGAAATCATCTTGACCGTGGATCTGCCACTGATCCCAGACGCATCCTACCTTGACGCGGATGTTTTGGATGGAGGTTGGGACTTTGAGCTCACAGCTAGTCGGAAAGCAAATTACCGCTTGAAGTTGAAGCTACCTTTCCAAGTACATTGTGACAGGTCCAAGGCATCTTTCGATGTTGACAAGCGCAAACTGGTCATAATAATGAAAACTGTCGAAAAACCCGTCGCCAATGTTCTACAAAGTTTGCACCAGAATGCTACCGTTGAGGAACCCATGTCGGCCGATGAAGCTCGTACTAATGTGGGAGATAAATCGGGGAATGATAAGGGCTATGACGAACCAAAGGTCCATTTTGAGCATTCTGACTCAACCAGTTCGGAAGAAGCTGGATCTGAACCAGCTAAAAGCAACCAGGTATGATATGTTGAAAGTTAGTAGATTCCACGCATGTTCAAGAGGTATCACAAATGCTAATAAAGTCGTATGTTGGTCTTAGTGGGTCCCTGAGTTCATCAACGGTGATGTTGTAGTAAAAAGTATCTTAAAAAGATCGGCTAGGAGCAGAAGTATGTCCGAAAGTTGGTTGGACGACAGACCGTCTTCAGTCGAAGAGGAGTTCATGAGCCTTGAAAATCTCAATGAAGATGACGAGTACAACTTGGATGAACATCATAACCATGAGAAAAGCGTTCGGTTTAAGGAAGGTGTGCAAGAACAACTTTTCCGGAGTAACTCCTCGATTCTGGGACAGCGGAAAAAGAACCAAAGGAAATCAAAGAATAAAAGAAAAGCCAGGGGGCGGTTAAACTCTGAAGGGTCTGTATCGTCAATGGATGAGGAAGACGCTCTAGTGCCCGAGTCCCGGATGGGAACTTTTCGGAAAGGTGACATGGGCACCTATAAAAATGAATGTGATAATTTAAAAGACTTAACAGGAGAAGAGTAATAGCGTAGTACTATTTTTTCTTCCGCGATCAACTGGTATAGACTTAACGATGATGCTATGGTTAGAATAATTGTGAATCATGATAGGGTGAAATGAAGGCTTAAAGCCTTACAAAATTGTTATTCATGTAATTTCTTGTCAATATTGTGGTTTTCTGCTTTTTGAACTTTGAAGCTAAATATATAAGCATATATATGTAAGCTGAAGAACTGTGGGTATGTAACTGTTCACTCTCAAGGATTGCCGTTAATGTTGGAGGAGTTACAAGCTGTATTAGTTTTGGTTCTGGTTCTCGACTCACCTTTTCTGGTTAGCTGCGATTATCACGTGCAAATTCTGTCGTTTACAGTAGGTTGATATTCGTACGTTTTGACAGTGTAGTCGAATAATAAACCAAAAAGTCTCACTATTGTATTCTCCATTTTTATGCATATAAAGTTTCAGGAATCACCAGATTTAAAAAATTATTAAAAAACTCTCAACGGCGATGCTCTTTTTCGAGTGGAGGTAATGCTTCTATGGGCTGATTCATTCCATATTTTACGTTGAGTAACCTCTTCACGTTAGCATTCACTTTCGCAAGTGATTGGTCCTTGCGAACAGACATCTGGGAAAAAATGAATATTAGCCAATATTCTCTAGCTACCCAATCTCAAAAACAAAATTTCGGGTTTACATACTTCAATTTGCTGCACCACTTCCGCTTCCAAAGGACCGGAAATGAAGTTGGTAACTTTGCAGCCACCGGGACTTCCAAGTCTGCCGACTCGCCCGCTTCTATGAATGTAATCAGCCAAAAAACAAGGAAACTCGTAGTTGACTACATGTTTCACCTGAAAAGGAAATAACGGTCAGAACATTTTGTTTTTCTTATCTTGAACATCGGGCAGCAGGTTGTCCCCACCAACTTACCTTAGTAGTATCCAATCCTCTCGAGCCTACATCAGTACAAACTAGAACAAACACTTCTCCACGGACGAAAGCTTCAAACCTCTCTCTCCTTTGACTAGCACGCAAATCGCCATGAAGGGCAAAACAATCGGCTGCATTCCGTCCAAGATGGGCCTCCAGCCATTTTGATGTATTACCTTTGTTCCTGCAAGACACACACACTATTAGTCCTAGTTCTGAAAAAAATTAAAGGGACCCAGATCAAGATTGGCTCATACGTAAAAATCATCAGGGGCTCTTGTTTCTCTATCGCTTGATGAGCAAAGTCAAGTATCAACTGAGGTTTATCCATCTTACGTACGCGACGGAACACTTGAGGAACTGACTTGGCTATGCGGTGTAAACCCGGTGTGGATAGTCGATTCAAGTCTTCACTCTAAGAATAGAAGTCTAGTTAACAAATACGAATGGAAATACCCATGAAAATACCCCATTTCATGTAGACTTACATGGACCACTTCTGATAAAATTTCATCTACGCTCCTTGGCATCGTTGCACTAACCAAAGTAAGCTGGACAGGTCTCAAATTTTGACTATTATGAGATAAAGGAAATCGGCGAAGAAATCTCAAAACTTCGTCATTAAAGCTGTCGTCTAATAATGTATCTGCTTCGTCCAGTACAATGTGGGAGACTTTTCTTATGTCAAGTACTTCCATCGAAGACATGGCAGAAAGTATACTTATACTTGAAATTAAGATATCCACGTCTTTCTGTGATGGGTTTTGTAGCTTTGTTTCCAAGTTACCACCTTGTAATTTGCGTACGTAAACTCCAACGCTTCTCGAAAGGGGAACAGCAACATTCTAAAAGTTTTAAAATCTTAATAAGATTATCTGTTTACCCAAAAAGTAAAAAAGAAACAACTTACATAAACTTGCTCCACCAGTTCCCTTGTTGGCAAAATTACTATGGCAGAAGGCTGATTGGATTTGCGTTTCAACCTCCCTTTCGAGGCAGCAGCTATTTGTTCTAGCACAGGTAACAAATATGACAAGGTCTTTCCACATCCTGTCTCCGCCGCTAGAATATTATGACCACCTCCAAGAATTTCTGGTATGGCAATGATCTATTCGGAACATGAACAAAAATGTAGTGCACAATTGACAATCATTCTGCCAGCCACCTTGTTGAATTTACCTGTGACGCTGAAGGCCTTTCAATCCCTTGCTCTTTCACGGCCTCCTCTAGCTCTTTCCGAATGCCCAAAGATTCGAAGCTGTCTTTGCCTTCAACATCAAAGTGTGAGTCATCCTACAAACATCAAGATCAACCGATATTTAAACATCAGCTCATCAGCTTGAGTACCCTGGAGAAAATGTGTATCGGCATTAGCTCAACAACACATACCTCGGTTGCAGGAAGAATAGTAAAATGATCTCCAACAGACTTCCTCGACTTCCATCCTTTTGATGCCAAATGAATATCCTCTCTTTTCCCGTAACTTTGGCCTTTATAAAAATTTAACTCTGCCCTCTTCGCAACAATAATGGGTTGTGTCTATTGAACAATTCAAAAGCACGTATTAGAGTCAAACAGCATAAAGTAACCCCACGTAAAACTTAATTTAAATTCGTACCTTTGATCCGCCTCGAGATCTAGCCAATCTTTGCTCTCTTTCGTAAGACTTGGAATTTAGATGGGCAACGCGTTTCGTCAGCCGTTTTTCAAGTTTCACCGGCACTGTAATGTTCACTTCTGATGGATTAAGTCTACTGAAATCTGGAGTATCTAAACTGATTGAAGCAGCAACTCTGCTTGAATTCACAGAAGCAAACCTACAGGGTGCTGTACTTAAAATGAGATTCAGGATTGACCGGCGAACGCACAGACGAGAAATAACCGCTAGACTCATGTTCGCTCTGGGGTCGCTGGGAAAGTCTGCTGTAAAGGACGCTTCTTTTAGATTTTTTTAACACATTTTAAAAATTATAAATGCTCAGCTTAATTCAACCTCAACGTTTAGATTATGTGCGGCAAAAACGTAAACAAAAGTCCCGAGAATCTTTTCCGCGTGTGAAGCACCCGATCAACTTTGCCTCCTCGCACAAGGATATCTACGGGGTCTCAACTCAATAACGCCGATTAACCGGGATCTTCATTGGACTGTGATGACGGAAGCTTTAAAAGAGACTGGAAAAAATATTCGGTTTCGGAACAAATGTTGAAGATTTGTCATATTACCGTTTCCGGCTGGGCGTATATGATGCTGTTGTGAAAGTGACGATTTTTGACTTTTAACACTAGACTTATCGTTAAGTTAGCTTTCACTCACTAGAAAAGAAAGCTCCATCCATAACGTTGCACGCTGTAAGGCTTGGAAAGCCAGTCTGGCGATAGAAATAATGCTCAATAGTTGTGGAAATTCGACGTTAAACATTTGTTTATCCAGCAGTCTGTAAGTTGCAAGTTTTAGCTGATTTTGATTGATCAATTTGCTTTATGGTCTCCATTAAAATACACTTTTGGGAGTCCAATTGTATCCATTAGTAAGTTGAACCATAAATATATTTTATCCCATCGTTTTTCCATGCCGACCGGCAATTTACAGCAAAATCAGTCATGCAAAGTGTCGATTAAACTCGATGTCTGTCGCCGTTGTTCCTATGGCGTTTCTTGGCTGACATGACGCCCACACGCCCACCTGAAGGTCGTCTCGAGTAATGAGTTACAGGTTTGCGTAAGGAGTCTGATGATCAAGGGAAAACGTTAATGTTGTATGTTTTTCTCTTCTTGTAGGAATCTGCCCGATTAACTCCGATAAGATCGACCCCAGTAACTTGTATCTTTTCAAGTAAATTAACGTGCAATATGTATCTCAAGAGGTGCTAACGGATCATGATGTACAATCTAGAATTTTTGTAATCACATGAACATGAAGATCCTCCTGATAATTGGAATTATTAATAGCCTTTTTAATGTGAGGTAAACCCGCAGACCAGGATGAGCTCACCGGCACCGGTATATTCTGTCGGATTCTTGAAATTACTCATCATGCCAATCGGAAACATCAAAGCAAAGGATAATTATTATTTTATTATTTGTTTGTCCAGCCTGAACCAAAAAGTTATCAGCAAGTAGCAATTAAAAGTTCATTATTGTCAAGATAAACCTTGTGTCTCTTTGTATTGTTCGGTATAAAAGTAACGCAAACTTGACATTTCTTCAGTAGGCAGAGGGCAAACAAAGAAAACAGTAGTTTCAAATATATTAAAGTTTGCCAGCTCACAGCTTCAATAAATTTCCTGGAAGAAAGTTTCGAAACAAGATTGTTCATCATGGCATCCAAGGTAATTTGTTGTCAATAGTTGAGCCAGTTTTTTAGCTAAAAAATTTTTTGATAAAAATTAATTTACAGGTCCTGGCGGTACTTCTTGCAGCCTACTTGAGCTTGGCTCTTGGCGCTCCGCAAACGTTTATTGTTACGCAAGATTCCCGAACCGGAACAGAACATGTCGATACCAATTCTGCTGAGCCTTCGAATGGGGCTTATGGCGGCCCCGTTATGATTGTACATCAAAAACACCGCAATATGCACAGCGGATCGAACGTCAATCAAGGAGAAAATTCAGCAGCAGCCGTAAACCAAGCAGGAGCTTCTCTTAACACTGACGGAAGTGTGAGCAGTTCCGGAAACTTGGCATCTGGTGGCGCGCTCAGCTCCGGAGGTTATTCGAGCAGTTCTGGTAACCTTCAATCTGGAGGTTCGCTCAGCAGCTCAGGTAACTCAGATTCTTCAGGGTCTTCAAGCAGCTCAGGAGCTTCAGACACTTCCGGTTCTTCGAGCAGCTCAGGAGCTTCCGACACGTCCGGCTCTTCGAGCAGCTCGGGAGCCTCAGACACTTCCGGCTCCTCAAGCAGCTCGGGAGCGTCAGATAGTTCTGGATATTCAAGCAGTTCGGGAAGCTCAGATACCTCGGGCGCTTCCAGCAGCTCAGGAAAGCAGAGCGCTTCCGGTGGTTCCAGCAGCTCCGGAAGTCAAGATGTATCGAGTGGCTCGAGTGCGTCAGGAAGCCAGGATACTTCCAGTGGCTCGAGCGCTTCAGGAAGCCAAGACACATCCAGCGGCTCCGGCAGCTCCGGAGGAGGCTCGGCTTGTGCCGGTTGCAGCTTGGCAACTTCTTCTTCGGCCGATCAAAGCCAAGCATCGTCGGGGGAATCTGGAAGTGCTTGTGCTGGCTGCCACACCACTGGACTTCGAGGTTACGGAAGCGTTTCGAGCTACAAGGCAAGTTATGTAATTCCTCCTCAAGAAATCCGAACTGAATGTAATGGAAAGCCTTGTGGACAACCCTGTGGAGGATGTAAAGTTGGATGTAGCGCGAGAACAGGATGTCGTAGAGTTTACGGAGGAAGTGGCAGCGGAGGTTACTCTTCGTCTTCGTCCTACAACAAACAATCTTCAGCTTCCAGTAGCTCCAACTACGCTTCCGAATCCTCCCGGTATGGCTCTTACAATTTTGCAGCGCCTAAGTGAGCTGATAAATCTTACTATTGAACAATGATTAACGGAGAAGCGCAAACATAATTTTTGATCGGTTCAATATAAATGAATGTTGGTCATAATCTCATGATGTGGGCTTGAATAAAATTTATAAAAACACTAGATTTCGTTTTGGTTGTCTGCAATATTATCTTAACAGTGTTTTTAGGCGTCAAAATCTATATTTTCCAAAGTTTCATAGATCCAGTTGGCATATTTTTCTATTTCAGTAAAGAATGAAAAGTGTTTGGTGAGGCAAGCGTTTTCTGAAGTTCCTGCCGAAGCACTGGCAACTCCCTGTAAAAATCACCAATGTATTAATAACTTGCTAACTAAAACTGAAACTTTTAGGTGCTTCAGAATACCTTAAGAATGTATCGGGTTCCGGAACTGATTGACTTTTTTTCTGAGAAAACTAGGCCGCCGCCACTGTCTCCTCGACAAAGTCCTGAAACTATATAAATTGGGGAAAAAGCATGTAATTTTTGAAACAATATTTTTTAGCCTCGGGAATCAGTTTCAGCAAGTACCATTACCATTTGGCGATCCTGCACAAAATGTATTTGGTGGAATTTCGCGAACTCCTTCTTTCGTACAATTGTCATTTGGTACCACTGGAATCGTAATGTACTTGAGTTCGTTTGTGCTGCCTGGAGCTTCACTCAGGTCAAACCCAGCGATCTGCGACATTAATAAATTTTATTCACACTTTTAGAACAAGACCTGAAAAAATTTAATACAGTTTAACAAACCTTGCCGCTTCGATTCAAGAGACTATTATCAACACTTTGCTTCTGCAAATAGCAAACTGGGCGAATAAATTGGCCGTATGGAACTGAATCATTTACTTGAATCAAGGCGATATCTGACACAAGTGTTTTTGAATTGTAGTCTGGATGTGTCCAGTATTTTTGCACCTGTGTTTTTTTTGAAAATATAATTAAAACCAGCTCGTTCCAAAAATTTCTACAGCGGGTCTTACGTCGAAAATTCGAGTAAGTTGGTCTTCAACATTCTCATCATAGTCTGAACTAGCGGGAGCTAGAGCGACACGGAATTTGTCGAATTTGCGGTAAGGGGAAAAGTCCAAAAGACAATGGGCAGAAGTTACCAAAACGCGTTTTTCAATAAGTGAAGCCCCGCAAATGTATTCGTAGCCATTCTGGTTTTGGGCGAATAAGGCTGCATGCCACGGAAAAGCGTTGCTGCGAGTAGCAGTGATTCCGCCAAATAGGAAGCCTTTAACGTCTGTTGAAATAATGCCGCAATCTAAAAAATATAATTGTCTTTAACCTAGCGGTTTTTGCGAGATCTAACAGACTTTCAGAGCACCCGATTCCGAACTTACTGGCTTCGCATGAAAATGGTTTGAATGGGTTCCACAATCCGTCACGTCCACATGTCATCTGTATACTTGCTTCTCGGTTCTTGGCAGAATAGTATGATTGACATGTCAACGTGGCCATGGTTCCAGTTCCTGCTGCTCCACAGTCTACAGTTTCTTGAGTCTCGGTGTTTTTGCACACAATTTGGACACCCTAATCGAAAATTACTATGTAAAAATATGCGAAATTTTGAACAAAATATATTATAGAACATCAGCAGACCTCGGCCACAGTCAAAGGGAAGCATGATGCCCGTGGAAGGGCAGTTGTCGTCGAAATGGCCGCAGCAGATTGTGTGACACTGAGACGTCTGTCACACAATTTTGGAGATTCATCCGACCCGTCGGGGCAATCGGACGTTTTGTCACAAATCTTGGTACTGGAAATACACTTGCCTTTGATTCCACAAGGATGATCGTTGGGCTCGCAATCTTGTCTATGATATGCACTGCACAAAATATTGTCTTCGTCCGAGCTGTCAAGACAGTCTTCAAGCAGATTGCACGCCGAAGATAGTGGGACGCAAACGCCGGTTCTGAAGCAAGGAAATTCCTTGGGGCTGCATCTGAAGTTGTAAAAATTGCAATAGTTTCAAATTTAGATATTTTGAATTTTAGGTATTAACCAAGTGGTAAAAATTATTACTTCACGTTATTCACAAGCCAATCCACATGACCGGTCAGTTTACCAAAAAAGTAAAGCGTTTTGTCGTTACAAGCTCCACGCTTTCTCCCCGGAACGAGTGCCAAAAGGCCTTGCAGGTACCAGCGCCCATTTACTTGCTTTACGGCCAACGTTCCATGAGACAAACATGGCGTAGACTGAAGTTGAATTTCGCTCGAAGTCAATGCTGCTGAATTAAAAATTTTGTTAGATTTAACAATCTATAGATTAATATTTGTTACAATTTCAAAAGCATTACTTTGGATGGATTTTCTGGAACAAAATACATGAGAATCGTTCGTCTTGTAATGATACGTGAACGTTGGTCGACATTGCTGAGCTCCAAACTTGACCATCGGAGTAGCAGCTAAACTTCGACTTGCCGCACTTTCATAGCC
>JAQGBJ010001290.1:0-24490 GCA_034698345.1 Sphaeridia pumilis | reverse complement strand
GATCGAGCCAGGTAATAGAGCTCGAAGCAAAGGTTCAAGATCTAGGGCAAGATACGGCTCGTTAATTTAAAATCCGTTGACGTTTCAACTGCTTATAGCGTTTCAAGCTTACCTGGGTTGCGTAATATGATTGCAAAATTGCTCCAAAAAGATAACTCGTTTCCCTTACTTTCTCCGCAAGCAAATGATATTCGTGAAATAGCACTACGCATTCGTTTTCTTGGTTGACATCAGCTCTTTGTCCTGAAGTTGGAATAGTTGTAAGAACATTTCTACAACATAGACTTTCGTATAAACTGAAAGCTTGTACACAGGTACCTTGCTGATGCTTTGGATCTGCTAAAACCTCTTTCAACCTCGAAGTCCATGTTTCGAAACAGTACACGAGCAGTCGGCATTCGAAGGCAAATATGAACAAAAATACCCGAGCACAGTACAAGGAGTAGACGAGCGTCAAAAGTCCGATATGATGAAAGGCGCTATGAGTTTCATCCATGGGATTCGATACGAATGGCTTCAGCAGAAGCAACGCTATCAACTTTGGGCCTCCAACGGCAACGTCGAGCCACCTGTTACAGGTATATATGAGCACAAGTTACAAGTTTGAAAGAAGCTTAAAACCTGAAACTTACTTCAACCAGAAGAATATGCATAGAAAAGCCAGGAAAGTCAGCCACCAGACACTTGAAATGGCAAGAAAGTAGCGAAGCCTCTGGGAAACGTTGACTTCCATTGACACCACAAGCCTCTCTCCGATGAAGAAGGAAGCTGACACTTCCGAAAATCGAGTTAAGCAAACAGCTCCATGTAAGTACAAACGGAATCAAATTTTCATCAAAGAGTTCCTGTTCAAGCGCCGTCAAGTTGGGGTACAGTAGCGTCTTCTCCAAATCCCATTCCAAGTACCCTCTAGCAAAGCCCATGGTGAGGAGCACGAAGGAAGCGATGAGGAAGAGCGTCGTTACCAAAAAGTAGACGTAATGGAAGGACAAGAGGCGGTCGGTATACTGAGCAGGTTTTTGGGGGACCGAAGGCCACTTGCGCCATCTTCTCAAAGGGTACACAAGCTCTTTTACCCCTTTAGCTCTTTGGAAGGGAAAGCGTCCAATAAACCACAGAAATATTCGCGTGGGTCCGAAGCAGAGGCTTATTTGGTCACCTCCCTTTGGCATAGCCTCAAAAAGATGGTCCTCAGCTACCCTTGTCGTCGTTGAAGTTGTCGGCAGTACCAAATTTGGCTGCATAATAACGGGCTAGGGGAGGTCAACCTTTGTTACAATGCACCTGCCAGAGTCCATGCCCTAAACCAACTTCTGCAATCAAGTCAACCACAACCTCCATTCAGCATATGACAATGATTTCAACTGCATCCAGGCCTTACAAAACGCCCGGGTATCAGTATAAATCGCCAGGAGGAAGTCTACTCACGTAATCCCATTTTTGACATTATCAGCAGAGTAGAGGATCTGCTGTGAAGCCGAATCTTTTTGAAAGAATAGCCATTGACAATTGCTGCAAGTTGACATGTCAAAATGTCAACTGCGAAATCAGTCAGTGGCTTTGATGCTGGCTGTGTATCAATGCCGCCAAAATATACAGACAAGGTAATATAACGAGACAATGAATCATAGTGAAATGACATTATACAGCCACGGAGCTAACTGGACTGACCGCCCATATTTCGCCGAAGGATTCACGCAATCTATGTACGATGGTTGACTGACAGTAAGTGGCGTTTTGAACTTGAGTCGTCGTCAGACAGTGAGACACAGTTGATTACATGTTTAGCTGCCGCAGGCAACATTACAATTAAATATTCGCAAGCATAACGTGTATATATAATGATGGACAGGTTGTGCGAGATTTGGTTTTAGATTAGAGCCCAGGTCGTTAGACGCCCTATAGTAGTGTTTTTGCCGTCTGAATTAGCAGTCGAGTTGTTTAAAACGTTTATGTATTCAACAGGTGTCATGTTGCCGCTCGAATTTGCAATTAATTATGCGTATATATTTCAATTCACAATGATCTTGTTCTTTGATTCTTCTACTGGAAGATGCAAACATTATGAATATTAAAGGTGGATTGATTGAAGGCAAATTGGCGTCCACGAAATGTTGGGTACGGTTGCACTCTAATCTGGTAAACGTTACATTTTTCCGTAAACTGTGCTGCAATTCAGCTAATACACCATAAACATCAGCAGAAACATTTTTATTTTGAGAATTTAATTTCCCCATGACCAGCACAATGTGGTGTATATTTTGTATAAGCTGGATTTTAAGTCGCCGTCCTTGTTCCACAAATACCGCCCATAACAAATGCCAATGATCCAAGATGGTTGACCAATTTTTGATAACTCAGAGATCAAAACCAAGAATCGGAAAATCCAGGGATCAGTCTGTAGAAAATCCCAACTAAGTAAGAGGAATTCCCAAAAACAAGGAGGAAATCCGGTATATATATAAAGAGTTGTCACTTGCTCATTCTCTTACTTTCAGATGACTTGATTTAGGTCAATCAAACTGCATCTAAAGACATGTCGTGAAATCTGTAGAAGAGGATTGATCCGATCAAAACTTCTCTCGCTCCACCCCGACCAGAACGAAGCGGATCAGTTGAGACGTATTTGCTCTAATTTCCCCAAACACATCAACTTTCCCATTGCTGATAATAGCACGTGGCGGTGGGGAAAATTGGCGCAAACATCATTATTATTATGTTTGTTTTTGCTTTGTTTGGAGCACGGCTTTTCCTTTTGATCTTGAATCCGACTTGTGACAGGTTATGAGAAGGAAAGACCTCGGAAAAGTGTCAGTCTGTTAAACCTGGACAGGTTTCGCACAACTTGCCATAAGCAAGCGTATATGTATGCTGTAGATATATATACATTATATTCAACACTTTATATTGACATCAAAGGCAACCGATAACCTCGAGCGCCCTTACACTTGATTTGTCACGATCTCTCAACTCGTATTAAAGCGCATTAGATTCACCGACCATAACACCGGCGTCTCTTCTGACGGCGGCCCGTCATTCACGTCAATTTTGACCCCAAAATACCGCCTTCCTGATCAAACCGGAAATGCGTGTTAAAAATACACGCGCGCCCCGCCAAAGTCCTCAAAGAGACCTTGCGGAAGTCAAGGTAATTTATTTTTAATTGCTCACTGACTGACTACTCTCCTTGCTGTCATTTATTTTTCAGCTACCAATACACACTTTCGCTAAAAAACAACAACTATTGGCAATTTGCAAAAATTTCAGACTTCCCGCTGTTCTATCCATTGAAACCCTTCAACAATGCACAGGATGCACACATGACTTTTCGATCAGCTTTCTAGCAATTTAAACTTGCATTAGGGATCTTTATATACATATATACATATATACCATGATCTGATGACTTTGACACTTTTTGTTTTACCCATCAAAACATACAGATTCCCAAGAGATTACAAAAAGAGTTTGTTTTTGATAAAAAGGCTTTGAATCCCTTGACAATACTAAAGGATGATTACAACGTACAGATTATCAAATTATCACTATTTAAACTACTTTTATCATCACCTGGATTGTAAACAAATTGTCATGATCGATATGCAATCTATTAAATTATTGCTACAGCAAACACCTTTTAATTTGCTTCGTCGCTCTTCTCCTATAATCCCACTTCACCCTTTTTTGGTTTCATTGCCACTATCAAATTAGACGTAATTAATCCATATTTTTCAATTTGATCTACTGTATCCAGCTCCGACCTCCTTAAATGGTTACTTTTAATTGCTCAGAGAATTACCGAGCACCTATGAATCAGTATTAGGATATATCGTATATATAATTGTGTATTGAATTTAATATTCATTGTTGCTTGAGGATGATAGCGGTCATTGGGAAATGCCACACAATTGATTATTGATTCCAAATGTAACTTGTTGACTAGCTGTCCATTGGATTCTTATCAATCTGAATACATAGGTGGTATGTGATTCGCCCCTTTAATAGCATTTTATACAGCTCTGCAAAATCTCATGTGTACAAAGGATAATTGCTTGGTAATTGACTATATAGATATTATGGCTGTGACTGAGTGACTGAGAAGAATCTTGATTATTATACAGTATGTGAGCAGAGGCATTTAACATTCTGCATATTACTTTATATACAGGCATCATCCCAGCATCCCCTCAACACAGTCAGTCAGTCAGCGTCGTAAGAATTATACTATTATACGTTCCAACAAGAGAGCTGCTAATAAATAGCTTCATTTAAACTAGGCTTACTTTAGTTGACTCGTGCCCGGAGCTCTGGAAGCGTCGTGTGCCGTCGTGGGAATCAAGTAGTTTGTTCAAGCCAAAATTCACAAGTCTCATTAGCTGGAGCTATATATGTTGAGCATGGAAGCCGTGTACTACTGTTATTGGTGCAAGACTACTAATTGTTGTGCTATGGCCAACTGTTGATTCAGTTCCAAACTTGTTGCATTTCTAGTCAGACATACGTATACAGGTGTTGGTGAAGAGGGCGGTTGATCCGTTACTTGCAACGTTTACTTGTACCTGAACTGGATCCAAGTATCCAAGAAAGTGAAAGCAAATTGCATTTATATAGCATCGGTATTTTAACTGCGGAATTTTCATTGGAGCCGGTGCGGAAAGATGCCTGATCTCAGCGAAAAATGGCCAATTTTGGCCAACTGGAAGTTCTTTTTTGTGCTAATTCTACCTGTTCTACTTATTCCGCTCTTAGTTATAGAAGATTTTACGGATATCGACAAGGATGGCATTCCAGAAGCCACTACGGTAAGCCCAAATTTAAGAGTTGTTGAAACTTGAACCCGGGGATCTGAAGTCTGAAGTGAAATCCATGTGGAAATTGGTCAACAGAAATTCCGATGCGCTTATGTAATTATTCTGATGGCACTTTACTGGATGGTGGAAGCGCTTCCGCTGGCCATTACGTCCTTCATGCCGGTGGTCCTCTTCCCACTTTTCGGTGTCGTTAGTACAAGTAAGTTAAAGAGTTTTCGGCACTTTGCCGATTTTTTATATCAAGAAATTCTTGACAGGAATATAGTCAGTGGTTGAATGAAAAGTGAATGCAACCTACCTGCACCGAAATCAATCAAGTGTCATTTTTCTTTTGATTCATAGCAGCAAAGTACATATTTATTTTTAGTGAGCTCATACTTCAAGATCAAAGACATTACGTGTTCTGAAATTCATAATCTGAATTAATATTCTGTCAACGTGTTCACCAGGGTATAATCAAGTATAACTAAAGCCTCATTTCCTTTTCTTGTGAAATCACTCTTGATCTATTTTTATTTAAAGGAATTTTCACTACTGTTCATTTCATGGATGCCTGTCAAAAATATTAATTGTCAAATTTTTCAACAGGTAACGTCGCCATCAACTACATGAAGGAAACGAACATGATGTTTATTGGCGGGCTCATGATTGCCTTGGCGGTCGAATTCAGCAATCTTCATAAAAGAATTGCCCTTCGGGTCATGACGCTCATTGGAAGTTCGCCCATCAGGTAATAATCGCTTTAAAAGTTTCCAAGAGCTACAAGAAACTTTTGTTCTTGTTGCCCAGCTGGACACGTGATTAACAGAATCGGAAAACCCTGTCGATGGTATAAACTATAATCAATTGATTAGGCGAATGATTATGTCGAAAGGCCACTTGAGCAGGTTTCAAGTGGTACTCAGCTGACCAAGCCCCATTTCATCCATTACAGTCACAATTCATCTGCTTAGAGCGGATAAGGATATCAGCAAAAACTGGACATTTTGCAATTTTCATTGACAACAAAAAGCTATAGACACTGTAATTTATTCGTGGGCATCGAGAACAAGTCATATTTAACTGACTATCAGAGGAATGCTGACCAACATACGTAAAATATCGATTGTAGAAAACGTTCATTTAGGTAAGGTAAGCTTGACTAAGAATATTCATGACTTTGAGAGTTGTATTTATGCAGTTTTAGGAGAAACCCAGAAGGCGCTTACCTGGAGCATCTGCAAATTTGATGACAAATTTACTATGAATCCTATGAGTACAGAATCTATGGCATAGCACAAATTTAGTTCGGCTCACTATTATATTGCCTTGACTCAAAAGACTCTTAGCTTTTTTGCTGAACTGACTCATCACTATAGCCGGCCGCCAAGCTAATCAAAAATGCATATTAAATTGTTCAATTAATGAAAAACTGGGTCATTTTTGAAGCATCTAGCAAGTAACACCAACCACCACGTGTTTCTGTCATGTTGTCCAAGTGGCAAGTGGTATTAGGCCAGAAGAATTGCCATGTTGTAAAATTACACCACGTCACAATTCATTTAAGCTTGAGAGATCATGTCACTTGGAGCCAACGGATGATGAAAGCTTGTTATTCCGTAATATTTAATGGTGACATTTGGTCCACACTTACAGAATCATGCTTGGCGTAATGCTCACGACCATGTTCTTGTCCATGTGGATCTCAAATACTGCAACGACTGCCATGATGGTACCTATCGTTCTTGCAATCTTGGACGAGCTTAACAAGGTACTTGCTGTAGGACTTTGTCCAACACAATCTGGAGGAACCTCTTGGTAATTTCCCTTGTTTTGATCTTACAGACGAATGATGTGAAGAACGAAGATGCCGCCGTCGCCAGGATCAAAAAGGACGATGGAAATCCCGTGGATGCCACTTTCGTCCAAACGGAAGTTGACATTGAGGATGCAAGTTACAAGGGAAGCTCCAACAACATTGTGTCCATGTCAGAGAGACAGTAAGTTGATTTGCAGCCCTTGCAGTTTTGCTCAGCAGTCGCCATGATACCTGGTTGCAGGAGCTAGTTGGAAGGAAAAATTAGGAGATAGTGGTTAATTAGATTTTGCGGTTAATGGGTCAGCTGCAAATGAATAGAAATGGGAGAAGGATTGGGGTAGGTAATGGGAGGCGGGGGAGGATATTGAATGTTGATCATATCGCCAAAAAATTCCAGTTCGTATGAAAACGCCATCGATGGACCATCGTCCTACAGCGATAAGGCGGTCGTCATTGATGATCAACAAGAGGCTTGCAGGAGAAGGGATGAATATATCAGCAAGCGCCATCTACTTACAGGTGTTCTTGTGGCTGCCAATATCGGCGGCGCTTTTCTCCCCTTTAGCAATTCGCCAAGTTTAATCTTTTACCACATGCTAACGGCTCGGAGCGGCACGGCGAGGTATATATTTATTTGCCGGGTCAAAATTTTAGACCTTGCTTCCATAGTGCAAGAAGCGACTTGATGTATGATAATCTTGGACACACAAAAGTGACAATGAAAGTTCCTTGTTGACTTGCCCTCGATTCCTCATCGAAATCTCCTTCTGCTTCTCAATCAGTTTTGTAGATAAATCAAAATATAGAGTCGTAGTTTCCCTCCTCCAACCTTGAAAAAATCACCGGATGAGATAACCCAAAATGCTCCTGCTATTTTCAACTTGCTTTTCTCATTCCATGTGACCCTTTGAAAAGGCCTGGGAAATTCCCATCAAGGGCCTTGCATGACACCATGTGTTTATCTGTGTGTTTATAGCTTTTTGGATCTTGAACTTGAGAGAGACTTTTGACGAGAGCCTGTATAAATTATTGTACATTTACAACGATCAAGTGATTAATCCACGTAGAAAGTTGTGTAGTAGAATCAGGAGCCTCTCATGTTTTATGTTCCTTTGTAACCTTGTCAATTAAATTTTATTATATAGCATGTAATTTAGCTAACAAACTCGACGTTTCCGGTATTACCAAATCAGTCAGACAGAGGTCTCACTCAATAACGCGCGACTTTGTCTGAACGGCGGACGGAATGCATTTTGTTATATATATGTTTTATTATCTTTTGCAATCTTGCAAATTCCTCAAAGACATTCCTTTGGGAATCAACCTGTACATACGTATATATAATTGATAACACCTCTGTACATATGATTCCTTCGCAGATGGGAGCAGTTTAAAATTGACCAGAAAAAAATGTATTTATTTGCCACTGCCTACTCGTCGAATATTGGTGGGACTGGAGTTGTGACTGGAACAGCTCCCAATCTAGTCCTCATGCAGATTATCAAAGAGTAAGTACTGGACTACATATGGAGGTCTTCGAATGCGCCGGCGCTTTTGAAATTGACCTGGTCGTAATTAAAACTTTCGTCTGGATTGGTCTTCAAATTATGTGATTTTTGTACATAAATGTATGTATATGTGTGCTTGTTCCTTTTCCTATTCCTGTCTAAACCCTTAATTTTGACCCTTGACTTTTGGTGTGACTGTCTTGAACTGTTGCTGGACTTGAGCTTTTCGTACGGAACCGCTTTTTACTGTTATCTTTACAAGAATCTAATTTTTATTTTTCTTGCAAAGTGAACACGTTGGCCAAAACGGCAAGTACCTCGACTTGACCTTCGCAACGTGGATGGGCTATGCTGTACCAACAATGTTGATCAACGTCACGATAGCCTGGGGCTACCTGATTTTGACATACTTTGGAATCCCCGATGGCATCGCCTTTTGGCGGCGGAAGAAGAACCCGAGCGCAAGAGAAGAAGAAAAGCAAAAGAACAAGCGAGTCCAAGACCTCCTCGATCGAGAATACGCCAACCTTGGCTCCATGACGTTCCACGAAGCTGCAGTGGCCCTCTTGTTTTTCTTTGTCGTCATGTTGTGGTTCTTCAGAGACCCGCGCTTCATCGATGGCTGGGCGCTTCAGTTCCCACTTCAAGAAGTTGACGACTCGACAGCTGCCATGTTTGTAGTCTTTTTGCTTTTCGTAATTCCCAAGGATCCCGGCTTCTTGTTTGGACGTGAGTCACTGTTGTTTTATATTCGTTTGTATCAAGACATGATATTATGTATACCGAGATCTCTACTTTTGAACGTCTGCAGGCCCTCAGAAGCAGCAGGGAGCTTTACTGGACTGGAAGTACGTTCAGAGCCATCTTCCCTGGGGTGTTGTCCTGCTCATGGGTAAGAAGACTACGGTATTAACTGAAGGATCTTTTCCATTTTTTAATTCAAGTGGATGTACTTTAGGTGGAGGATTTGCCATTTCGGACGCTGCGGAAAAATCACACCTGTCCATTTGGATCGGTGAACAGCTGAACGGTTTGAAGTCACTACCAGATGAGGTGATATTAATCACGTGTATGGTGTTGACTGCCGCTGTGACAGAAGTAGCCTCCAATGCCGCAACAGCTTCGGTTATTGTGCCCATTTTGATTGAATTGGTACGTATAACTGTTGACAAACAATGATAATGGTGGGGAACAGTTTGGAATTATTGAGTACGAGTCTTATTGAATTTTACTCCTGATTTCAGTCGAAGCGGCTTGATTTGCACCCGCTGTATCTGACGCTACCCTCGGTCATTTGTTGCTCCTTTGCCTTTATGTTACCAGGTAAAATAATATTTGGGGGTTCCAGAATTCCAGAGCTGGTTTAAAAATTCATTTTCATAATATGTGATAATTTTTGAAACAGTGGCGACACCTCCGAACGCTATCGTCTACGCGGCAGCAGAAGAGGAAATGAAAATCATCGACATGGTGAAAGTTGGAGCTTTCCTCAACGTTTCGTGTACGGTGGTCTTGTTCCTTATGCACATTTCCTATGGAAACTTGTTGTTCAGTTTTAATGATTACGTTTACGAGTCTGATGCTGTTAATTCGACCATGTTCAGTTAAACGGACCGAAGATTGCTGTACAGTTTTAGTTAGATGTTAACTTGTATAAAATTTTATTTAAGTATATTTTTACAACAATCAGCATCAACAGAATTGATTGCTTGAAAGTAAGCGCATGCATCAATTTGCGTCCGTCGCTATTTAAGGATCATGCTGCAGATGTGTTGGTTTCCATAGCTTGATCATAATCTTCCAATCCCCAAAAAAGGTTCCCTGAATTTATATACCGCTTGATCTGGTACTGGAGTCCTAAGCGAGTAATTCACAAGTGACCGGCCAACTAAAGCGATGAAACAAACTCGCATATATTCTCATTCACCGAACCCTCACCATGCTGGCATGAATGTAAAATTACAACACAAGTTTTTCTGTATCCATAGAATAATGTCCATGACTAGTTGAAAGTGGAGCGCTCAACGGGGCAAGTAAAATGGTATACAAAATTACTACTCTTTGAAGGTTCTGATGACATGCATTGAATGGTTGCCGGACTGTAAATATTGGGGAGGCCCGTCAACCTGACTCCAGTTTTAATTATGTACTATTTCTGCATCACTTCAGTAGAAATTCAGTGTCAAACATGTGGTTAGCCTGACATAGAGAAGAGGGGAAGGCACCCAGGTGAGTTGAAATACGGGACTGTCGGTTAGACCGAGTTCAAATTTCCTGACAAGGAATTTCTCCACAACGTTGTTCAGTTGGTTACACGGATGCAAGCGGAACTCACGCTGCAGTTACCAGTTGTCGTTATCTTTTGTAACAGAATTTTCAAGTTTAATTAAGCACTAGTCGTCATGGCGACACCTGTTTTGGAAATAATGGAAATGCGTGGCTTCGAGCCTGTGTCGTCTATCGAAACCCCTGAACTTGCGCGTCCAATATCGGCAACTTCAACTCCTCTGGCGCCTCCGCCGTACCGTCTCTTTGATCGCATCGTTGAACACAACCTCAAGAGTCTGAGAATCCTCTGCAAACTGGGATTTTTGCCCTTCGAAGTGGATGTTGAGAACCGACGACTTCACCCGACAGAGTCAGCAATCCGCTGGGCCTTTTTCTACTTCATCAGCTTCACATGCTTCCTAAAAGCATTGTACATCGATGGAACGCTGGTCGCTTTACTGCTGAATCCAGATTCGCTGCAAGTGCTTGATTTGCCAGTGCACCTTTCTCTAGCTATTTGCACATCCATGGTGGAAATCTACTTATTTTTGCGACCCAAAGCACTTCGTTTAAGCACAGTGCTTCTCAACGCGGCGCTAGAAAACCGCGACCGGGTCAAGTTTCTCTCGCGCCAACAGATCGTTCTTGCAGCCTTGCCAACCGGAATGATGTTTCCGGCATTAACTGTGGCGTTCGTATTTCCGTTTATGACAACAATTGTGTATCAATTCGGAAGTTTGCTGCGGGCTACAGAATGGGATTCGGAATATCCGGCACTCTACGGATTGTTGCGGGTCGTCGCCTACTCTCTGGATGCTTTTCCAGTACTTTGGCTTGTAATCGGTGCAGTATACGGGATGTTTTCTTACCTTCTGGTTTTGGAAGTGGTGTATTTCTGGTGTGAAGACTTGCGGGACAAAACAAACAGGTTGGTTGTAGTTAATACATTTCATTAAAAGTTGGTTCATTCAATTCGTGGTGGTGAGTTCGTAAAGTTGGGTTCTCTTCCTCCAGGCTCAACTTGGCTCATTGCTACGAAGAACTGATGGACATCCAAATCGTCATAAAATTCTTCAATCATGTGTACGCAACCACAGTCTTTTCCCTGAAATTTTTCTGCTTTAGCGTTGGCATACTGGCCTTTGCGACGCTCTTCTGGTATGGCTTTAATGGACACGGACGATTTCTCGTGAGCGTTGTCAACTTGTTCCTGGGCCTAAATGGTCTCCATCAGTATCCACTCATGTTCGAAAAAGCAGCTCTAATTTCTTGCAGCATGGAACTGGCAAAGAAGAGTCTTTTAGTGGCTTCGGCAGACTTCGAAGACGAACAAGAGCGCGCCTTCTGGCGGCGAAGGGTCAAAGCGATTCGGGTCGCTTCCGTCATGTGTGGTCCAAGGCCAGTTGAGCGCGAGTCACTTCCGCTCTTCTATGAATTCTTCTTTTCGACCTTCATTGACGTTTTGCTGGCGACATAGAACTCAAGAAATTGTAGCAATCGTGCGTCTGGACCTTAAGGAAGGTCATAACGTGAATCCAACTTCAATCACAGCCAGTTGCAGGCTAATACAAAACAAACTAGAGAACGCCAACGCCCAAACCTGGGTTAAGGAGCTATGCTCTAATTTTTCCTTTTTCTTCGCACAAGCACCTGAACGAAAAACTATAATTTCAGGCTGCTATACATTTAAAAGATAATATGCATGTGTATGACAAGCTGAAGCTGAAAGTTAAGCTCTGAACATGACAAGAAATATGAAATAATTGCTACCAAGCTTCAAAATTACAATGAGAAGCCTGGAATTATTGAGCTGCTTAGAGAACGCCTTTCCATCTCCCTTCGAACATATTCGTCCAGTTCAAAGAAACTAAAAGTTTTGACTTGGGCGCTATTTCCTCGTACACTTTATCGAGGATGGATCAGCCACATCCAAATGTAATGCATTTACCAGCTCGAACGTTCAGCTCTCATAGAATGTTTATACTACAAACGTGTTAAGACTCAAAGTTAGACAGTTTTAGTTAGATGTTAACTTGTATAAAATTTTATTCAAGCAGATATTTTTACAACAATCAGGATAAAAAGAATTGATTGGTTGAAAGCAAGTACGTGAACAAAATACTGGTCAAAAACAAAAGCATGGACTCGCGTTCAAATGCATGAAATCTGCCGACCAAAATTCCTTGCTTTGACAGAGCGCAATTCGGCCGAAGGATGGGCCTTGCATATGTAGGTCGCATGGAACCGCTGCGCTTTCATCAGCTCAAGTTTTGCTGCTCCAAGTCATTAGGTGACGGAATATACGCATTGTGAACCAGCAAAGGATGTATCAGAAGAGCTTGATATTCTATTATTTATGTCAGGGCCTGACTGAGTTTTTCCTAAAGGCAACTCCTGCCCCTGCCTTGGAAATAATGGAAATCCGTGACATGGAGCGTGTGTCGTCTACCGAATCACCTAAACCTCCGCGTCCAATATCGGCAACTTTATCTCCTCTGGCGCCTCATCAGAACCGCCTCTTTGATCGCATCGTTGAACACAATCTGGAGAGTCTTGCAAACTGAATTTCTCCCCTTCGAAGTGGATAACCATATCCACTGGTATTCTACTTCATCAGCTCCACGTGCTTCCTGTCAGTATTATATATCAATGTAACGCTGGTCGCTTTACTACATACACAAAATATATGTTGATGACGGAAAGCTGTAATTCAAGCGCTCAACCTGACACGCAGAATAAATTAATTGACACCCTGCACGAAGGTTTGAAATTAAATTACATGCATTAGAAGCTTGCAAAATACCGGGTGAGGAGGCTTTCGGTCTGTCAATGAAACTTTAGTCAGTTGGATATCCTTCAGTAACAATATTGTTGTTGCCAACTGACGATAACTTACGAAACCGTTCGTCCTCATGAAAACTACTGCATTAAAAATGGAAATGCAGGAAATCGAGCCTGACCTGTCTCTCGAATCTGCCGAAACCACGATTCCGCAGTCAGCAGCTTCACGTGCTCTTCGTCCACCTCAATACCGTCTTTTCGACCTCATCGTCGAGCACAACTTGAAGTACTTGCGCGTCGTCTGCAACTTGGGAATTTTGCCCTTTCAAGTTGATGTTCAGAATCAATGGGTTTCTCCTACAAATTCAAAAATCCGCTGGGGCTTTTTCTACTTCATCACTTTCACAAGCATCCTGAAAGTGTCTTATGTTGACGGAATCTTGATCGCATCCCTGCTGAATCCCAATTGGCTCGACGTGCTTCTTTTGCCCATTCACCTAGGAGTCGCTATAACGTGGTCCATTATTCCTGTATTACATTTCTTGCGTCCAAAATCACTTCGCTTGAGCACTGTGGTGCTGAATGCGGCACTAGCAAAGCGCGATCGGGTCAAGACATTCTCAATCCAGCAGTTCATTTTAGCAGTCATGCCAATTGGTATAACAACCATTGCGGCCGTGGCTACGCTAGGATTCTCCTTGCTGACAACAGTTTCATACCAATTCGGAACACTGCTAAGGATGGCCACCGCCACTTCGGAATTTAATTCGGAACCACCATTGATGGCTGTTTCACCGGTTGTTTACGGCCTCTTGCGGATCGCTGCATACGCTATGGATGCTTTCCCTACTTTTTGGCTTTCCATTGGTGCTATTTATCTATTGATTTCTGAGGTTCTGATTTTGGAAGTGTTACACCATTGGTGCGAAAATCTTCAGATCGAACCAACCAGGTTTGTTTTCCGGTTTCTTAAAATGGTGTTCCGGAACAATATTTCGCATGTCAATTATGCCGTTGTTCCACCAGGTTGAGTATAGCTGAATGCTACGGGGACTTGGTGGACATCCAAATTATCATCGGTCTTTTCAATCAAATATACGCAGACACGGTATTTTTCTTAAAAGCATTCTGTTTCAGCGTTGGTATTTTGGCCTTCGCGACGGTCTTCTGGTATGGCTTCAATGACAACTTTGTGATGGGCGTTTTCAACCTTTACTTGGGCGTGATTTGCCTTATGACGTATCCGCTAATTTTCGAAAAAGCAGCTCTGATTTCCAGCAGTATGGAAACGGCAAAGATGAGTCTGCTTCTGGCAACTGCAGACTTCGAAGACCAAAATGAACGCGACTTCTGGCGACGGAGGGTTAAAGCAATTCGAGTCGTTTGCTTCTGTTGCGGTCCGAGGCCCATTGAGCGCGAATCCCTTCCACTCTTCTGTGACTTCTTCTTTTCCAACTTTATTTCAGTTTTGCTTACGACATAAATCGAATTCAAATTCCGTAGCTAAAATCTGCAACTCTATTGACTGTTGATGGTTCGTTGATGTTACAAGTCAAAAATTTCTGGAGGACCAGTTGCATAGTATGGGTTTCAAGATCAAGCTTTAAAGTTTAGCCTTACTGTATCGTATCGCCATAATTTATAATGATCTCTCTTCTTGAACTTTTCACTTTCCCCCAAAAGTTTAGTGAACAATAGTATATAAGCACAAGAGCCTAAAAATAGTTCAAGCTCACAAAGATACTATCGACGTTGGCTCAACTCAATTAAAAAATAAGAGAGATTCAAAAAACCATTGCTGTTTGCTGCTGCTAGGTCTTGCGTCGCAATAGCGGCTCCTGCAGTGGAATTGGAAATGAAAAACATAGAGCCTGACCTGTGGCTTAGATCCCTAGAATCTGCACTTCCACCAGCTTGCTTTCAGTACTGCCTATTTGACCGCATCATCGTTCGGTACATCTTAAAATATTGAAACATTGTCTGTAAACTTTTTGCCTTTTGAGGTTCATGTTGAGCAAGGATACCAGAATTTGTAGTATTCGGTATCCGCTAATTTTTGAGAAGGCAGCGTGTATTTCTGGCAGAATTGTAATGACAGCGAAAAGCCCTTTAATGGCCAATGCAGACTTCGAAACGAACAAGATCACGCCTGTTTGCAAACTGCAGACTGAGGACCGTAGCGATTCGGGTCGTTTTAGTTCTATTGTGGTGACCCATCGAGCGTGAATCACTCTCGCTTTTCTATGAATTTTCGTTTCGGCCTTCATTCACATTTTGCTTTGCTCACAACTTGAAATTAAATTTGACTTCAGACCCGGTTTCCAGGAAATATGTCTGTTAAGCGGTAGGGGAGTCCTGATGAGGCACCAGAAGTGCTATTTTCAAGGTCAACTAAATTTGAAGTTTAGCATTGCAGGATCGTCATATCATGTACTGTTTGGAATATTACTCAGTAGCATTTAAAAAATACTCGAATACCTACATTTCGATTGAAAATACAGCATACACATTACAAAATGATTTTGCCCCCGGCGTACCTGAATTGTCCTGCTTTAATTTTTCTTCCACAGTTACAGCATTTCCACCCAGTGTGAATCACACTTGTTTTTCGGTTTGAGCCGTCAGCATAACATTCCATTGTCTCATACGATGTTCATTAACTGGCTTCATAATTTAAATGTCAAAAAAAGTATATTCCTCAACGAAAACTCTTCCCTTTGTATAGTTAAATCACGTAAAGCACATGATGACAAGCTGAAATTCAAACGTCCAAAATGAAACGAAATAATTGGTGCCTTCTGAAATCGTAATTACATGCATTACAAGTGTCCCAAAAACTAAACACCGGGGAAAGGCCTGAAGGCTCTCAAGGTGAACTCAGCTTCAGTCAGTTTCTGCGTGTCCGTAAGTAAAAATACTGTTCTGGCATAACTTCAGAGCAGTAGAAAGAGTTGCTTAAAAAACAAATTGATTCATTCAATATCCATGCCACTCAACTAACAGTCGTCAGTTGATACTTAAGTTACACGTGAATCCTGCAATCATAACTGTCTCTTGTCCACTGTTCAGAAAACTAACTTTCGGAAGCACAGGCTTTGCAACGAACTGCTGCTGTGAACAAGAGTCTGCTAACTATCAGGAATCGTTCAAAGTCAATTAAACTGGAAACTGACTGACATTGTGTCAACAGTTCTCGAATACTGAAAACCGCTGAATCAAAAATTGGCCGTTCGTTGTTCGTTCAGAGTCCACCTGTTTGGTGTTTACATTTTAATAATTTTTTTGAACACAGCAGCATTTATATTGTCAAAATCGAGAAAATAAGCTGCGTATTATTTAAGCGCAAAAGTTTGTCCTAATGGCGTCAAGCGCTTCAGAAATTGAAATTCAGAAAATCGAGCCTGGGCCTGACCTGTCCCTCGAATGTGCCGAAACCGCGATTCCGCAGTCAGCAGCGTCGCGTGTTCTCCCGTCTACTAAATACTGTCTCTTTGACCGCATCGTAGAGCACAACTTGAAGTTCTTGCACGTCGTCTGCAAATTGGGGATGCTGCCATTCCAGGTTGATCTGGAAAACCTAGTACGAAATGGGCCAAAATGGCCTGATCGGCGTGTGGAAACACACAACCCTACAAACTAACTGATCTGGAAAACCACAAAGTTTCACCGACCAAGTCAACTGTCCGCTGGATCATTTTCTACTTCATTAGCTTCATATGCTTTCTGAAAGTCGCTTACGTTGATGTTACCTTGGTTGCGTCGCTGCTGAACCCGGATTGGCTGCAAGTGCTTCACTTGCCTTTCCATCTCACTTTCGCCATTTTCGCATCTATAATAGAAATCTACTTCTTTTTGCGACCAAAATCAATGCGTTTAGGCGCAGTACTTCTGACAGAAGCGCTGGCCAAGCGTGACCGTGTCAAGTCCTTCTCACGTCAACAACTCATTGCTGCAATCATGCCAATGGGAATAACAACGCTTGGATTTGCGCAATCTCTCGGATTTCCGTTCCTGACAACAATTTTGTGCCAATTCGGGACACTGCTGCGGGTTGTATCTGCAAGTTGGAATTTGGAATCACCGGCTGTTTACATTGTCTTGCGGGTTGTCGCATATGCTTTAGATGCTTTCCCGTTCTTTTGGCTAACCATGGGCGCTGTATTCATGGTCATTTCTCACATTCTTATTCTGGAGGTGTTGTATTCATGGTGTGAAGATTTGCGGACAAGGACAAACAGGTTATAATCATTGTTTTAGTTGGTGAATTCAAATGCGGGAAGTCGGCATTTCTTTCTAAATTTTCTTTCAGGTTCAACCTATCTGAAAACTACGGCGAGCTGATGGACACCCAAATAATCATTGGATTCTTCAATCAAATCTATGCAGACGTTGTTTTCTTTCAGAAAGTTTTCGCCTTCAGTGTTGGCATTACGGCCTTGGTCGTGGTCTTCTGGTACGGCTTTGACAGTTTCTTCATGGGCGTTGTCAACCTGTGCTTTGGAATCATGACTCTTATGCTCTACCCGCTCACGTACGAAAAAGCTGCTCTAATTTCGGACAGCATGGAAATGGCAAAGAAGAGTCTTTTAGTGGCGACGGCTGACTTCGAAGACGAACGCGAGCGCGCCTTCTGGCGACGAAAGGTCAAAGCAATCAGAGTTGTTAGCATCATGTGCGGTCCAAGGCCCGTTGAGCGCGAGTCACTTCCGCTCTTTTATGACTTTTACTTCTCAAACTTCATTTCAGTTTTGCTAACAACATAAATGTTGTCAACAATCAAATTGCTGTTTGCGATTCATATACTTTTTAATTAAGTTTTTCAATTGTTTGGATTTGGTTTCGAATTATCCTGACTAAACGATTACGATCTCGAATGCTGGAGCATCAACAATGCGAAAATTATTGCTTCACTGATTTGCAAATCAACATAGAACTTTTAACCACGAATTTTGCACTGATTTGAAAGTCCCGTCTGTTTGAAGAGGGCAAACTGTAACCTGTGTGAGCATTGTGACGGCATTATTTTTTATTTCCGTTTTGCGATGCCACATTGATCAAGTAATTGACACCGTTGTGATACTTCTGGAATATCAATACAAAAATATGCTCTTTAATCAGGCTTGGCCCAACCTAACCTGTTCACATGGTCCTTCTATTGGCATCAATGTACAATTTCAACACGAGTTTTTCTGTATCCATCGAATAATGTCCACGACCAGCTAAAAGTTGAGCGCTCAACGGGGCAAGTAAAATGGAATACAAAATTACTACTCTGCGAAGGTTCTGATGACATGCATTGAATGGTTGCCGGACTGTAAATATTGGGGAAGCCCGTCAATGTGACTTCAGTTTTAATTATGTACTATTTCTGCATCACTTGAGTAGAAATTCAGTGTCAAACAGGTAGTTAAGGTGACATTAGGAAAAGGGGAAGGCACCCAGGTGAGTTGAAATACGGAACTATGTTGATTAGTCCGAGTTCAACTTTCCTGACAAGGACTTTGTCCACAGGGTTCTTCAGTTGGTTACTCGGGTGCAGTCGGAACTCACGCTGCAGTTATCAGTTATCTTTGATAATAGAATTTTCAAGTTTGATTAAGCACTGACAGATTCGTCGTTATGGCGACAGCTACCTTGGAAATAATGGAAATGCACGACATCGGGCCTGTGTCGTCTATCGCATCCCCTGAACCTCCGCGTCCAATATCGGCAACTTCAACTCTTCTGGCGCCTCCGCCGTACCGCCTCTTTGATCGCATCGTTGAGCACAACCTCAAGAGTCTGCGAATCCTCTGCAAACTGGGATTTTTGCCCTTCGAAGTGGATGTTGAGAACCGACGACTTCACTCGACAGAGTCAGCAATCCGCTGGTGCTTTTTCTACTTCATCAGCTTCACATGCTTACTAAAAGCATTATACATCGATGGAACGCTGGTCTCTTTACTATTGAACCCCGATTCGCTGCAAGTTCTCGATTTGCCGATGCACCTTGACTTGGCTATTTTCACATCCATGGTGGAAATCTACTTATTTTTGCGACCCAAAGCACTTCGTTTAAGCACAGTACTTCTCAACGCGGCGCTAGAAAACCGCAACCGGGTCAAGTTTCTCTCTCGCCAACAGCTCATTCTTGCAGCTCTGCCAACTGCAATGATATTTCCGGTATTAACTGTGGCGTTCGTATTTCCGTTTATGACAACAATTGTGTACCAATTCGGTGGACTGTTGAGGGCTACAGAATTGGATTCGGAATCTCCGACGCTCTATGGATTTTTGCGGGCCGTCGCCTACTCTCTGGATGCTTTTCCAGTACTTTGGCTTGTCATCGGGGCGGCATACGGGATGTTTTCTTTTCTTCTGGTTCTAGAAGTGGTGTATTTCTGGTGTGAAGACTTGCGGGACAAAACAAACAGGTTGGTTGTAGTTAATACATTTCATTAAAAGTTAGTTCATTCGACACAAGGTTCAGTTTTAGAGTCTATTCAATTGGGTTCTCTTTCTACAGGCCCAGCATGGCTCATTGCTATGATGAACTGATGGACATCCAAATCATCATTAAATTCTTCAATCAAGTGTACGAAGCCTCTGTCTTTTCCCTGAAACTTTTCTGCTTTAGCGTTGGTATACTGGCCCTTGCAACGCTCTTCTGGTATGGCTTCAATGGATACGGACGATTTCTCGTGAGCGTTGTCAACTTGTACATCGGCATCGCGTGTCTCATGCTGTATCCGCTCATTTTCGAAAAAGCAGCTCTAATTTCAGACAGCATGGAACTGGCAAAGAAGAGTCTTTTAGTGGCCACGGCAGACTTCGAAGACGAACAAGAGCGCGCCTTCTGGCGACGGAAGGTCAAAGCGATTCGGGTCGCTTCCATCATGTGCGGTCCAAGGCCCGTTGAGCGCGAGTCACTTCCGCTCTTCTATGAATTCTTCTTTTCGACCTTCATTGACGTTTTGCTGGCGACATAAAACTCAAGAAATTGTAGCAATCGGTCTCCAGTGCATTCATATGTGAATCCAACTTCAATGACAGCCCGATCCTGGCTAATACAAATCAAACTAGAGAACGCCAACGCCCAAACCTTGGTTAAGGACATTAAGGAGCTATTGAAAAACTATAATTTCATGCTGCCATGCATTTAAAAGATAATATGCATGTGTATGACAAGCTGAAGCTGAAAGTCAAGCTCTAAACTTTACAAGAAATATGAAATAATTGCTACCCTGTGAAGCTTCAAAATTACAGTGAGAAGCCTGGAATTATTTAGCTGCTTAGAGAAGGCCTTTCCACCTCTCTCCGTCCATATTCGTCGTCCAGTTCAAAGAAACTAAAAGTTTCGACTTGGGCGCTATTTCCTCGCACACTTTATTAATGATGGATAAACAAGATCCAAATGTTATGTTTTTTACCAGCTCAAATGATTAACAATCATAGAATGTATTCACATACACACATGTATAAAACAGTATCAATGTTCAATAATCACGGTATATTATCCCAATAGGCTTGGAAGTAGCTACAAACGCAATCACAATCCTGTGGAACAAAAACGCCTGTCACTAAAAATCTCAACTTTTAAATCTTTCATCCACTAACTGAGTAAGGCTTGAATTGCACATGGCTAACTTTTTTTCAACTTACCGGTGGAAACTCATCCTGGCGAGGTTCGCATTCCCATCGACACCCAGGTTCCTACAAGAGGCACGAAAAAACCACCACAAGGCATTAAATCGGCCTCATCAACACGTGATTCATGTAATCTACAGTTGTAAATTTTAGCTCGAACCTTGACACAAGAAGCTTTGTATTCCGCCTGGCTCTTGATATTCGTCGTATACGCTGCATGTTCAACGACGCTGCTCTCGCTTTCCAGTGGCAGCTCTTCTTCTTCCGGCTCCTCCTCCTCGGAATCCAAAACAATTTCGACGATTGCTTCTGACATAACCATACTACTTGAGACCATTCTCTTCAAAAAAAAGTTTCAAAAAATTTTCGTCTAACGACTTTTATATGATTCCTCACCTGGCTTGATATTATGGTAGTAATTGTCCGTCCTTGGGAAAAAGTATTGATTTCCTGGAGGCTCCTGCGGCTGGTTCTTCCATGTCGGGATTATGTCGCTTCGGCGTCCTCTTGCGTCGCTCCGCTGGATCGATGACCAAATGGTAACCTGGAAACCAAGCCAAGGCTCCATTAATCAACACTTTCACATGCATCAACCGGACTCCTTAAAAAACACGAAATTTTCTAGTACCAGAGCAACTCCGTACAATATCAAGGCGCACTCGGACTTCATTGTTAAGCGTCTCCAATTCCAAATTCACAGTCCCAAGCCCACTTGCAACTTTAAAACGAATCCATACTTCCAGCGAGGAAACACACCACATTTAATACTTGCTTATCAGACAACTCCAGTTTGGAAACTGAACAATTCGTTGGTGAACTGTTGCCTTAAAACCGAATCTCTCATCTCTTCCAACGAAACGAAATCTCCTGACTCTTTCCTTCTCAACTTTCATCTTCACCTTGTTCCTATATATATTTACTCTTTTTCAATCTTCAGATTCTCACAGAACCATCTGAGTTATCGTTTTTGTCATTTGCCGTGACAGTCAAAAAGCAAGGTAAAAGCATTTCAACGATGACAACATGCAGCTAAACAGCAGCGGTTTACTAAAATTTCAATTTTATCTTCCCAGACCCTCGGAAATAAAGTAAAGGCTTCAACAAAGCCTTCACAAAGCTTTAACAAAAATGGCACCGAATCCATCAGGGACTTCAAAACCCCCGGGATTTTCTGGTAGGTGCAAAATTCACAACTCTTTCCTCATTTTTTAACGAATTTCTAACGCTACGGCGCTCCAAGTTCTATAACGCTGAATTGCTCATTCTCTATATACATTTTAGCTCACGCCGAGCGCCTCGTTACAATCCTGGAACGAGGGATCGAAACGATAAATTTGGTCAAGGCATTTCCGTCTCTTTGGCTCGATGTTTTCCAAGGGCGGACTGGACAAGTTGAGCATTTCTTGGGACCTTTGAGCACAATGCATTTGATTCACCTCGGCAAACTGGTATGGTAATATTTGTTTTGCTCAAGAAATCTCTTAAGGCGTATATTTATATTTTATGGTCAATTTCAACAACTTAACAAGACCTTTCATTATTTACCAAATTGAACTTGAGCCGCAGTTCAAACTCACCTGTTTCGGGGCGGATTCCCAACTTGCTGTCAATTAGTACAGGTGCGTCCCGCAACGGTGTCAAGAATTCACACATCAGTCACTTTTCCTTCTTCAGTGTATATATATGTACATACACAAACATTTTTGAAAGCCGCCCACGTACTTTATCCACACGGTATAGATTTTAAATTTTTCCAAATTGACTCATTGAGCCCTTGAATTTAACAAAATTCACCAATATTTCATATGGTGGCTTTTAGTGGCTTCTAATGGCCTCGTTCGAAAAAACTCTGGATTTTGATATGCACATTTGACCAAATAAGCTTGTCCATAAGTTTATCCATAAGCTTTCCAGCTAACCACTGCAGGTTTATCGTATATGATTCGTATCCCTCAATAATAGTATATATAAAGCATTCTAATTGCCTCAATTAAGCCTGCGGTTGTGTGATTCATCAACCAACTCCATATTCGGAGTCCATTAGACGTAACACGGCCCGTGTTCCGAAACTTGCGACTCACAACAATAACTTATTACACGCGTCCATTAAGGCAGACCTGCAGCATGGAATTGGAGTGCAATCAAATATTTTTAATTCGCCACAAGGCCTTTTCAACCAGTTCAGTGGAATGACACTGTGTGTGGAATGGAATCGGGGAAACTATAATTTGAGACATGGACTCTTGGGAGTCTTGAGGAGACTCTTGTTGTCAAGTCTCGTGAAGCCTTTTGTAACAAGTCGGTTAGAGTCGCTTCCTTTTATGGACAGGGAGGCTTTGATACCTCTCATGGACATCAAGGTGATTACCAGCGTGAAACCCGAGCATGGAAATATTGTCCCGAGGAACAACAACAGCAAAGGCACAATACCACTTCATCCTCTTGGTCGAAATCAACCCTGGAATCACCACCACCACCGCCGGCGGATCATTATTATCATCACAAGGAAAATGAAGAAGAACAAGAACAAGACCCTTGGATTTTTATAGAGCCTAAGAAAAAATTATTGGTGACAAAGCTGATGGATGCTCATCCCTCGGATTTTTGCTTTCTCACTGATTTACTCGGGCTTCATGTCGGCGGCGGAAATGGGAAGACTCCTCCATTCAGCCTCGTTAAATTGCTCAAGGAAGCTTTGAAAAGCAGATATGGAGATCATGTCAAAAAGGCACTCGTCGACAAGGATGTCAAATCGCTAAGTTGCATTCTGAGCCTCATCTCATCATCCTCAGTTTCTTCAGAAATCCGAACCACGGACGAGCCACGGGCCATGGCAACAACTACTGAGCAACAGCAACAACATTTGACGTGGCTTATGGATCAAATGTGGCAAAAGCGCCAGCACCACCACCACCAATCACTCAACCGAAGAATACAAAAAGTTGACTCCAAATGTGGAAAACAATCCGAAAACGGAGAAATGTATAAACCAGACTCGACATTCTCTGTACTTCCACAAGGATCAAGACCAAGACGAACAAGAATGATAATAAAAAGGCTGGAATCAGATCACACCATTACAAATACGCCCCCGCAATGCCAACCGACATTATCGAGACAGTCAATCGGTGATAATTCCATTTGGGAAATGCATCAACAACAACCAGATCAACAAAATGCTACTCATTATTCACCATGGCCCAAACAGCCGTCACATCCCCAAGAACCAGACGACCAAGAAGAACAAGATTCATTTCACAATGCCAGTCTTGATAGTGAAATTCTTGCCATTTTGAACCAGCACGACAACCAGCAGAAGCAGAAACCAGATCCAACCGATGATGCCAACTTGAGCGCTGGTAGGTTCATAATAAAAATGTCCAAATCAAAAACATTCTGTGTATACATCATTCAGCTTTCATTCCAAACTGCAGGTTTAATTCAGGCAGCAGCGGAACAACAAAACAACAGTTTGGATAACCTGCAATCCAACATTTTTGACTCTTCTACTTCCAGCGAGGAAAAAAGCGATTGGGTATGACAGGATTTATGGCCCACATTAATCCATTTCATGTTTTTAGTTCTAATCTGAAACCCCAAATGGGCTTTTGCAGAAATCTCAAAAACAAGATACATATTCCCAACAAAACTCGCTAACGACCAGACGCCCAACTTTGGCAGACCTTCCAATAACTTCC
>JAQGBJ010001289.1:0-24493 GCA_034698345.1 Sphaeridia pumilis | reverse complement strand
AATCAAATTTAGCTATCCACGAAGCCAGTACTGTTTCTTTGCTCAGACCATCAATCTCTGGAAGCGACCTGCAAAAACATCACATACATTACCCATCAACATCCATTTTACCCGCTTTTTCGCCTTCCCGCGCCACCCACTTCTCAAACCGTAACCCTTTCCAAAACAGCATTCTCAATCTCAATTTCCAAACTTGCTTTCTCTCTCTCTCTCGCTTCTCGTTCTTCTATTCATCAAACCCTCTTCTAGTCCCAAAACAATTTCTCACTGCAAACCCATCCTTAACCTACATTAATTCTTACTTGAGATCTTTTGTTCAGGCTTTCCCATGCTCACATCTCACTTTCAGTCCCTCCGCTTGACCGCTTACCACTTGAAAGAACAAAGCAATTCTCTTTTCTAACTTTGTTTCATCTCAACCAAAACTCCATCACAAAAAACAAAGAGAAAATATACTAGCTTCAAACATTCGACCTCGCAAATAAATCACGCCCCCTTTACCCTACCTCACTAATAGCCCAAGTAAATATCCGTTTTGTAATAGTTATATCCCCATAACCTTGTACAAGTCCATTACCTTCAACATGTGTATATAAATATTTTCATCCAAAGCTCTCACTTACTTGACACGCTTTTCCACGTTATTCTTAAAGACTTCGCGAAAATCATGTTGTGAGCAAGCTCCTGCCTGTACCATCCGATGTACGCGTTCTGATTTGAGAAAGACTTCAGTGTAGTTCAGGACTGCGTTTTGGAAGGCTTCATCGGCAGCGATTTGCGTGTCTCCCTTCAGAAAACTCTGCAAAGAAAAGAAATTGCCAGTTTTATAAACACAACCCAACCGGAACGTTATTACTATTAAATGCTTAAGGGCCGTTTTCAAGAAATCATCCTGAATGCTTTGGAATGTTTTTTTTGCGAAAACGGAATTTATAGTACCTTCCCTCCGTTTTAAATTCCTCTGCTACTCAACGACTAAAGCGCGATACTGAGGGGATTCTAGAGATAAAGTCCCTGTAATTGAAGATACAAAGCCATATTTTATACCTTATTTGCTACTGTCACAGTGATTTACCATACTATTTATTTTCAGCCACGCTTTATTTAGCCTGCCTCCTGTATTACAAAAGCCAAAGAAAGAAAGTAGTTTTTTTGCCATTTTACTGAAACTTGTTCATGGGTTTTGCAGGGCCATTTATACTTGCCACTTGTATGCACATTCGGCAGTTAAAATTGCTTTATAAAAGTTCCATTAGTTTTATACAAAAATCCTCTCCCGCTCAAAGCTCCTTTAGCCAACCATCATCTTAACCTTGAATGCAGTATCCCAAATGTTGATAGGAAAAAAAATTGTCTCAGAATTTTGGCAAAATATACACGTTAAATTCTCTTGAAGCTGATGGCGTCGCAAATGTCCGCTATTACAAATTATTACGTGTTTAGGAGCCGTCAAATTCTGCAAGTATTTTCATAAATGAGCCAAATAATGGGCGTTCATTGTGGGCTAATGTTTTTGCTCACGCAGGACTCAGTCAATGGGTTTGAGGACAAAATAAGTGTATTATACTACTTGTACAACTAAAACTTCATGTCGGACAAGCTGTATGATGATGCCTCGTGAGAATTGTTCCGAAGAACACATACACACACAAGAGCAACTTTCTCCTCGACAGTTATTGTCCCCGTTTCCCTCTTGATTCCCCATAGTCATGTAATCTGTGCTCAGCATGCGATTGGGAACCTTATTTTTTTCCTCCAACTTGAACGGATCTGATCTGCAAATTCTTTTACGGCCGTCGCTTGCTTGAGAATCATTTATTCTGCCTCACAGATCCTTGTGATACATGAATTACTGGCAAACATATACGCACAGGGACGCTTCTGTCACTGCCTCCAACGAACCTACCACTCATCGATCGAAAGCTAACCAACAGTTGGGGCCATCAATTGTAGAGAAATGTCATACGGCATAAGCCTTCAAAGACTTTTGTCGAGTGTCATTCAACAGTACGTACGGTCCATTACAGCGCCTTATCAAATGTACACATTCCTCTGTTTGTAACAAGTTTTGGCTCCAATGTTACACTCTGCCATACATGCAATTTCCAGGATTACTTCCACTTTGGATCGAATTCTAATAAAGATGACAGTCTGACACGCTAAAGATAATATCACTTTCCCGCTAACTGCGTCCTTTCATCTTGAATGGCGAAACTTGGCCTCTTTTCTATCAAGTACCCGGCTATCCGTCCGTAACGCGGTGACAAGTTTCACAAGGCTTTCAACGTACTTATTAGAAACACTTTACCTGAAACCGTCCAATGATGGTGTCTAGTTGCGACTTGTTTATCTTCTGGTGCCGCTTCGTCAGGTCTGTAGGTTGCTTGGAATTGAAAGGATATGCAATACATCTTGACACAAACACGTATAGTTGGAGCCGCTGTTTTCGAAGTTCTTCCTCTCGTTCTTGTTTTTCCTGCGATAACATTGCCGATTATAGTAATTGCTTCAAGGCGTTTTTACCAGTAATTATACACACACAACAAATTGCAATAGGCAAACGGTTACCTGAGGATCAATATTTTCTTGTACTTGCTCGGACACTTGTGACGGCGAGGGTGACGTTGGTCGAGGTAAACCTCCAGGACCTCGCATGCCTCCACCGCCTGGAATCCCGGGTCCGGTGCCAGCCGCTGGCATGAGACTACTTCCTGAACCGTGCGAACTTGCATGACCGGCTGTATGGCTGTCGTGGTGGGAAACGGGGTCATTCGTGCCGATGATTCTGTGCTGAGGATGACGGTGAGGGTCAGGTGTGTTGTGGGTCGCCTGTTGCGGACGCGATGGCGGTGCTGAAGTTGTCGCTGGTCCCTGCTCGTCATCACTATCCTCTTCTGAAGAACTTGGTCCAATCATATTATTATTATTTCTTCTAGTTCACTCCCTCAAAGGCGAACCTAAAAGAAAAAAAATACAAGAAAATTACAAGTCAGCTCCATCATTTTTATTAGAGAGATACATATTTATCGCGCATTCCCTCCAGGCTAATGTATATCTTTATTCTGTGAGACAAAGACCAAATTCACACGCCTTGACTTTATTTGCTACAATTACGAATACATATAAATTCACACATGTACACATGTAAACTCCCAACACGTGCTCAGATTGGCACATTGCTATTCATTTGAAGCAACATTTTCTCTAATTTGCACGTAGCTCCAGGAAGCAACAAAGTCACGTCACCAGTCCCCGTGGAAATCATCATTTTTTCATCATTACGCCCTTTTATTTGCCATCTCATCATCTCCGTCTTGTGTCAGTTGTAATAATGAAAAGAAGAGAACAACAACAAGATGAAATCTCCTTCCAGCTAAAAATTTCGCAACCTTCAAAATAAACAAGTCTCTCTTGTATTATGGAATCCTTGATAATCCTCGTCCTATCAACCCGTCGCCGTCTTTCCATTCTCATAACGTCGGCTTGGCCTTCTTATTGTCCCCAGAGACTCGAGCCATTCTCCCACCTGTGATATATCTATATTCATAATTTCCTTCCTTTTTCTCTTCACAGCTTTACGTACTGTGGCGTAGCAAAAGCTCGTGTCTCCTCAGTCATCCAAGTCATAGTATAGTAAACGGCAACTTTCTTCCTTTTACTTTTTGCCACATATATTCACTATACTACTACACGCTTTTATGTTCCTTTCTTTGAACCACTTGAAAAACACCCTCCGGCATTTATGCTACTTTAGTTCCGTACTTTTTACCTGTCATAACTCATACTTTGCACTAGTACCCAACTAACTTTTTTTTCTCAAGGCTCCTTACCCCATTTCTTGCACGGCGCCTGGGTCCGCCAAACCTGAATAGTCTTTTCACTCAAATACACCGCAATAGCACTAGAATGCAATCTAGAAAATATCAAATTTGACGTACAACACCGCCCCACTACACATACAACCTCCGCTGTATACTCAAGTACTTATCGCAGCCATCCAACCACATTATTCAATACTTGCTATTGATTTCACGTCCCACTAAACCTCACACAACTACACAAGTTTGCACAAAAGCCAAAGTTGAATCCGCCTTCAGCTCTTCCCATAGTCACTTCTGTACCGACCAACTCCAGTTTGTCGAGCCAAAGAAACAAGCTTTTAAACTTACTTAGGGACATTTCGACTTTGTAAACTTTTTGTCGCAGTCCTGTCTGTGTGTTGGCGTATAAATTATACGGCTTAAGACTTTTTCCTACCTTCTCATTAAGCAGCCAGGTAAATTAGTTGAGCCCAAAGTCGGCCCGCATTAGCCTGTCTGTCAAGACAAGTTTTGAATGCCCAAATTTAACACAAACTTGACCATTTTCACATGACCTTTTCTTCCAAAGCGAGTATAGGTAAAGCAAGCTGACTTTTCTCTCAGTCAGAAACTGCTTTCTCCTCACAAGCAACCACCTCACAGATATATAAACAATGCACACACACACATACACGTGTCCTCTTTTCCTCGTCTCGAATCGTGCAAGAAGGAAACGTTCTACAATACGCACACCGACTCTAGGAAATGTTCCAAGGAAATAACCCGGCTGAGAATTCAGATGGCGTTCTCTCTGGCCTTCTCCGTCATTAATTATTCATCGGATTAAGAACGCACAACAAGACATAGAGCCCGTTTAGCCTCTTACTGACAGCCGCCGTTTCATGTAATACGCCGTCTCATTCCACCTCAATCACATACAAATTCTCTTATACTTAATTCCCTTCCCGCTCTACTTACTCCTTTTCAACTTTCTTCCAAAAACTTTTCCGCAAAGCCTTGATCAATGTAAACTTTTTGCAAGGAGATGCTTATGTAGCCTATCGATTTTCTTTGGACAAAACAGCTGTTTCACTAACCTTCATAGAAGCTCAAACAAAAATAAACCTAAAAGTATTTCCACTGGAATGAAGCTATGGATGGGAACTGTTACATATTCGCGACCCTTTTTCATCCCAAATCGTAATCTTGACCTATACAGCAGCTGATGCAACACTTTCTCCGTCCAACGTATTTATACACATATAGCAAAAACTCTCGTCGCGAGTCCACAAAAAACTATAAGCTCCAGGAATTACATTGATTTTCTTAGAATCAATTTCTTTGGCGACTCTATCGGATTTCGAACCAACCTTGTATCAACGGATCACGCAGATTTTATTTTACCTGGAAAGAGCAACGCTCTTGAAACCATTTCAAGTCCTCCGCTTTATGGACCAATTCCACTTTACGCTTCCCATCATCCCCCCAGTTTCCACCAAATTCATTTCCGCTCACCTTTCTCTCTCTTGTTCTTGCCAGTTTGTAATATCTCCTCGAACCAACCTACGTATATAACTGTGTGTCTCGAATGAGTTTTTTCTTCCTTCTTTGCTATTTACCGGCTGAGCCGAAAACCTGGTTACTTTTTCACCCGGAACGTTCTTGTCCCTTGATTTGATTACATTCCAGGTCATAGTTTAACTTTGTCCACATTTCCTTGGGCTTCAACTCATTTCTCATTCCATTGCTTGTACAAACCAGCAGCAGCATATTTTCCCGGCAAAATGCCAACTTGCTCAGCTACCCATAAATTTCACAGCCTTGAATTTGATCTATTCACCGCAATTCAACAAATTGTTTCGTTATTCCTGTATCATACTTTCATCATCAAACTTGCCCCGACGTACGCTTGCCCCGCCTATTTTTAAACCAAAGCTGCTCAAAATGTAAAATCTCAACTCGTCCCTTTACCCGCCCTCTGTACTTATTTCGTATCTTTGCCATTTACTCCTGTACACGTCCCACAAGAAACCATCTTGCTTTCACCAATCTCCAGAGACCTTCTAATCCGCCCGCTCGCTGCCTGAGCATTCTAATCTGAGATTTGTCAATGTGCTTCCTATTTTTGTCCAAGCTCTTTTGCCTTCTTTTTGCATGTCACAGCCCCTGCAAACTTGAGCGAAAGCAAACGAAAGACCTGGATGAATATATGGCTGCTTCTGGACTTGATTCCAGCAAAACTTGGGCGCTTCTTTGCTATAGGCGTGCCTGCGGAACGTCATTAAAGCTTGCCTGAGCTTTGATTTATTTACACCACTTTTCGCACTGGGGGAACCTTGACAAAACCTTGGTTCCAGCCATTCAGCTTCCACAAAGAATTTATTCATTTTCGCAAAACATCCGAATGTGAATCAACAAACGGATGCACATGTTAGCCCTTGCCTTTGGCAGTGTCCGTATATGTCTGTCTGCATGTACCCAAGAATTAATTCCTTGTGACCACACAACCCGCAGGAGCACTTAATATACACACGATCCACGCCTTGTTGCTCAACACTTGCTCCATACCTCTTGTACGGCCTGTGTTTGAAATGGCAAAATTCGCGGTATTCAAACATCCATTCCCACAACCAAGTTGTAAACATAAATTTCCAATTACGGCTACAACAACAGCAAAACATTCTCCGTTACTTCATGTCCTCCCTTCATCGCCCCACGCAGTTTTGTTGGCAACATTTCGGTTTCCCATGTATCCATGTCGGTTGGACTTGAGACCTGCCGCCGGATCCGACACTGCTTTTAGTAGTAGTAGTAAATGTAGCAGTTTTGCTTTTGGCCAACACAACTTTCCGCATAACTGATTTCAACAACGGCCATCCCGCAGAGACATTCGCCATTTCCGCTATGTATGCACGCGTCGCTCCTGGCCCCAAGAATTGTTTGACATTTTATGACGCAACCCAAGATATACGAATGAATGACAAATAGCAACTTTCTCGTGTCACCGTCGGAGGAAACTGTCTCAGCAAAAATGACACAATCGCTTCTCACTTGTCCTACAACTACAACCGCCCAAACGTAACGTAGAAACGACATGATCTCAAACAAATTCAAGCGAGTCTCCATTGTGTCTTGTACCATGTTGGCAAATAAACTCACACGAGAAGTCAACAACAAAGGCAGTAGTAGTAGCATCAGCTTGAGCAGATAGAAATGTAGTGAACTACTGATTGATCAACGTACACTTTAACGACAATGCGTTAACCTACAGCCGTGAGAATCGCCAAGCAACTTTTATATAATATTAATTCGCACACACCCGCCTCTCTTCTCCCACTCGACTTATTCGCCAACGATATGTACATATTTGATCCTCTTTTAGCCCCAATCGTGCTTTCACTCCTAGTCACCACAATGGAGAAAACATTTTGCTAAGCCATAAAATTTAATATTTCTCCCTCCTTTTCACAAGTGACTTGTGAAAATTTGACATTTTTTCCACATTCCTCCGTCCTCTTTTTTTCAAGCTCTTCTTACGCGATTCCCAACGGATTCTATTAACAACCCAATTGAGATGTCGTACATTTTCGCTACAATCCTGCTCCTTTTACTATCCTGGCAAAAAAGGGGTTTTAGTTGCTCTCGCAAAGTACACTGACTTACTTTCTTTTGCTGGGAAACAAGTTTGTTCCATGTCTTGTTTGATTACGAGTTGAGACAAGACATTGGTTGCCACTTGTGTGTGGCTCCGTAGACAAACCACCATAGCAAAAAGTTTCCAAACCACAACTAACCACTTGATCATACATTTTTAATGTGTCTCATCCAGGAACAAAAACAGCTGTGACAGTGAGATTGTGCTCGTGCTACATATTTATATATGCACAATTTGCTGAATAGCGGCCTTGCTTCAACCAACCCCAAAAAATATTTCCATGTTCCGTCGGCAAGTAAAATATACTGAAAATCCTAACGCAACTTCCGCTCGCAGGATAATTTTCGCAAACTTATCTTTGGGTTCAGAAAGGACGTTATTGATGCGATATCAATAGGCTTGTCTGCAGATGCCATTATATCAACTTGCTAACAGCTTTGCACATTTCAACTCGACCTCCATTCCTTGTCAACTTTCTCCATCATCCCTTTGTTACGTCACCACCACAATCCTGAGCACTCGAGGAATTCAAAGACATTCTTGTCTTGCTCGTCCATTCAAAAGTTGTACACAATCGATCCTTTATTTCCTTCCTCAAAACCACTTGGCACTGGAACAATCATAAAAACTTTAGCATTAGCAGCCTTCCTCAATAAGATGCCGCTCAAGTTTCTCCCGATTGTCTCTAACGAATGCTTACTGGCACAAATCAGCTGGAATGTCCAAACATCACTTTTGGTGGGCATATAACAGCAAAGCACTTTCGCAAACAAATATATTTTGCCCCAAACCGCATACGCCATTTGGCCCATCAACACAACCAAGGGTCAAAAGGGTGATAAAACAGACTCTCGTTACAAACAATGCTTGAGCATAAACAGTAACCATTGGCATTCGAATCACTAGCTTTGAACCCAAATAAAAAATTCTGCTCGATCCCCATCTGGACTTGCCACTGGTCAACTGAACCCGTACATGCCGAAGTATTGCAAAATAATATATCTGGCTGTCGATTTTACCCAAACATGTGGCTCCCAGCCCACCTTCTTTATATTTTGTCAGCCACGTGCCACGTGTCTGCCAAAATTCGAGTCCTCCTTTGCCTTCCTTCTCGTCCAAGGCTTTTTCTAATTCCACATTAATGGAAAATTAGGGCTAATGAGCCCGTACCGGGATTATCGCTTCTATAGCCTCCTCAAGATCAAGGTTTTGTATATATCCATAGGCAAGTAAAGCCACAGTTTGGTGTGTGATAGGCATGTACCTTGTCTTTCCCATTAGTGGCTTTCCTGCCAGTTTGTTAGCAAAACTTTTCTCCTTTTCCTCCTCTACCAAACCACCACGTAGCCTCGAGATAGAACAACACACGTGCTGCCATACCCTCTGATGGCCCAACTTTGATCGAACGCCAATACGTACATGCACAACTTTGTCCATCATCATCGGACACGGATGATGAGCAACAATGACAAATCTTGTTAATTCTATCAGTTACAAGACACCAGGTGTGTATGTATATATACATATTATTTCGCCACGCAACTTTCTTGCTTCTTACCACGTGGAGAAAGTGTTACAAGATCGGAGAAGATTCGTTATTATTATTAGTTTTTTGGATGATGCATGGTCCACATAGGACAAAAGTCTTTAACAAAAGCTGCAAGCTACATCATCCCTGCTTCTCATTTTGCTAATTCTCCAGGGTTTCCAGTTTCCCTGCCCTGCCAACAACAACCAGGTATTTCTATTTAGAACAAGAATTCCCGTCTACTGCATCGTCAAAAATTCCAAGCACGCCGATATTTATTTACTCTCCTTTCATCCTTTGTCCAATTGTTCTCTTTCAATAATCTTTGATTCCATGGCCGTTGTGTATTATTTTCCCATACCAAATATTTCCTACAAGACAATACCTTTCCAACTGGGTTCTCACAGTCAGAAACTAAATGGCCGCGTTCCAAACAAAAAACAGCTCTCCTCTTCCAGATTCTCATTATCCACAACACCGTCACCGCCTCTGATGAATACCAATGGAATGTGCTCTAATATCAAAGTCCTTCTTCAGCAGCAGCCCTCTCGAAACAACAATAAGCATTTTCACCATGCATCAATACTTCACCCTCCAAAATTCTTTTCTCTTTTTCCGCCTTATGACTCTTATATATTCCATAAGAACATGTCGTTCCCACCACCGCCGATATGTATCAGACACATTGTTTTGCAAATGCTCTTCAACATGGGCAAGGCATATATATATATATATATATGTATATATATATATATTTGGCCTCAACATTCGCCAAGATGATAATCGCAAGGGTTGTGTACATGGAAAATGTAGATTCCATCTCAGTCGTCAATGCATGTCGGATGAATTATTATATAATCTTGTCATACGAGCTTCCTCGAACAATATTTTACTGCCACATATAGCCCTGCTGACTGACTGCGAATCGGCGACGACTCATAGTTCAGTAATCGTCTCATTGGCAAACATACACATTTGGCCACCAACCTTAATTGTTACACACCTTTCCTCCTTCTCGACAACGACGACAACCACAGAAAGGTGTTTTTGATGCCTGCTCCTGCATGTTTGTATATTCTGAGAATTGACGACAGACGTAGTAAGTAGTAGCTGCTGCAGACCTTGCGCATTTGTATTTGTATATATTTTTGTTGCTATTTATAGCCACATCACATGTTAATAGCTCTGCGAATTTGTCTTACCTGACGACGACTTTCTACGACGGGATGATGCGTGCAAGTAAATCACGCATACAATTTTCCCTTCTTCTCAACAACGTCCCTCTATTTTCACTCTCTCTCAAAAAACGCCCAGTCACAAACTTCCATTTTGTCCACAATTTAATTTATATTAACAACAACAGTATTTTAACTTGTCACTGAATTTTTTTAAATTGACGCTCCAAAAATCAGGACGGCAAAGGATTGCACAAAAACTGAAACAAAAATTTGTCCAATTATCCGCTGAGCACTACCCTCGTGTATTTCACATTTCTTTTTTGCGACTTGTCATCCCTGCTGTCGGTGAAATTATCACGTATTGAGAAGAGTGTAGATTAAATTTTAATTTGGCAAGATTTGTAGATATTTTTTGCAAAAAATTGCAAAAAACACGAGATTATTACTGGTGAGCCGATCTGCATGTTATGATGGCTTGTTTATGTGGGAAGCCTACAAGTTTTTGTTTGGGATGCGGGGAGGGAGGAAATTGGGTTAAAATATTTGTGAGGCAAGTTCAAAGGTATTGATGAATGAATACATCAGAGGCGCAGAGGGATGACGTGATCAGAGCAAAGACAGGGAGGAGATGTGTACAAATTGCAGAAATTCGCAAATATATGCACACTTTGAAACACAGTCGCCTTATATAGTGGAGAGCACTGAGAATCTTGTTGGAGCGAGTAGTGAAAAATGATGATAAAAATGAACGACTCGAGACCTTGCAGACTTATCGGACTCTTGCCGAAGAATAATGACACACTGGCTCGCAGAGCACCAGTAGTAATAGTATCAATCGTTCTAGTATTTCACGTTTCCAAAAGCCAGATATAGTCAGCAGGAGAATCCGTCCTCTCCCCTACCAATACTCACACCAAAACACAGCACAGACAGCCAGAGAACCTAATACTCTGCAGTTCTGGACCAAAATGGAGAAAGTGGGGGTGGGGACTTGGAGCAAACTTTCCCCAGCTACTACTCGCTGCTGCCACACAAATTCCAGTGAGCAAAGTCTCGGAAACACGCATGTTCAATAGTCTCCGAAAGCAATTCCTTCTCAACTCGATGCTTTCTCTCGGCCGCTGCTGCTCCTCCTTTTGCCGCTGGTCCCCCCGTTTCGTTCGAAATCCTTATTGCTTCGCCGAACCAAGAAACTACCAGTGAACCAGTGCTCTACTATCCTACTATTTTGACCACTTCTTCTATCCGTCGTCCATGTATTCCATAGCCCTACATAAAACATACGTTTGCTTCCCACTACTCCTACAACGTCCTCTCAAACTTTGCCTATTCACTCGCCATGTTTTCCCCAAGCATTAGCACACTTTCTCCTCTATCACACTTTCCCTCCTCTACTCCCTACAGACTCGCCAGTTCTTCAGCATTGAGTCACCCAATATATAAAAGCATACACAAAACACGGCCCACTACTGTCCTTCCAAAATCTACCCACCAAAAAACACACACCACAAGAAGCCAAGACAGCAACGACTTTCTCTGCAGTCGTCTTCAATAAACCGACCGAATCAAGCTTTCTCCATCCCAACTGGATTTTCTTACATGCTTCTTACACATGCATACTCAGTCAGTAGTAGTACAACTTTGTCCAACCAACGCTAATAACAAGATGCCATGTATTTATACCAAAACCTTTGGCCACTCGAGCTTTTCTCCTTGCCCTTCCACGGCCAAGGCTACTCTACTACCCGCGCCCATCTCCCCCAACAAAAACATACAAAAAAACAACTTATCCCGCTGCACTTTGTTTGTTCTACCCGGATTCGCTAGATGATAACCTTGCTTTCTTCTTGTGTCTTCCCTCCTTTTCTCCCACGACATGTTTCTACTCTATCAGGTTCATGTATTTGTAGCTCGATTGGAAAAATACCTTATAGAACAAGGGCCTGCTAAATAGCAAAAAAACTTTAAGCAAATATTGGGATTCACAGTAATTACATGCTATTTTGTACCTGTTCTCTGTCAGGAGTCCTTAGGAGTCTTGAGCGAGATAGAATGATAGAACATGACACAAGTTTTTTTAAAATTTAACTGCTAGTTGATGAACAGGCTCTGATATATAGATGATTCGGATCGGAATTAATACACTGAAAATTTGGCAAAATATCAGTACAGAACAGCTAAATCAGTTGAAAGTAATCCACTAGAACGCGTTTCCACTAGAATTACACACTTCCAGCTGCTATTCTTGAGGAAACACAAGTGCACAAAACTCCATGATAACGATTGGTGCACAAGTAAGAGACAAAAATAACATCATTGCGGTTTTGGAAATTTGCAACTAGAAAACAGTATTTCATCAAACCGATAATATAATGTATTGTGTTATACGAGACAATCATTCCGATGAAACCACATGCATGTGAGCTAGCTTTCCTCTTTACTCATAAAATGCCAAAACGTTCTACGACATGAGGCGGCAGTAATGGCAATGGCGTCATAGCTTTTGCGATTGTTTGAAATCACAAAATGATAACACGTCAAAGTAACGTAATACGAGATAAAATTGAAAATAATTATTTTTGAATTCGCAAGTTTGTCATTTTAGATAACATAATAATATCCGTATCGCAAAAGTAAAAAGTACAATAATAATATAGCGTCAAATCCTACTTCTAGCGAAACAATGATTGGGCATGCGGAAAACCTCACAGCTGATATCCTTGAGAGGCGCGGGAAAGTTGGTCGTACATGTGCTAACAACACCAAAATTGAGAAAAAACTGAATATGTCCCATGCGATACATTTTTGACAATTTTCGAAATGTGCGGCTAGAATATACATTTTGAACTGTGCTCAATTGTATCCAGAATATTAACGGAAGTAATTGAAATATCGGTCTTGAGCATGATGAAGAGCTTCGATGAAATAAAGTTTGCCGACTCTCCCGTATCTAATCAAAATGATCCGAAAAGTTGCTTGTGCAATTTCCGGTGGAGTCGACAGCGCTGTTGCTGCGCTACTTCTGAAACAGCGAGGTAAGTATATACGTTCAATCACAAAATGTCAAATTTTGTCATCCATATTGAAGGAATGTTTGTTGAACTTTAGGGTTTGAAGTCTCGGGGTTCTACATGAAAAATTGGGATTCACGAGATGAACATGGCACCTGCCTATCTGTTGAAGCCGACATGGAGGATGCCCGAAGAACTTGTGACCAACTCAAGATACCTTTCGAAACTGTTTCTTTCGTTAAAGAGTACTGGAACGACGTTTTTATGTAAGATTGTTTGTTTCTGTCGCAGTTTTCTTTACGGATATCAGTCTTTGCTGGAACTATATTTCTGTTTTTCCTTTGTAGGACGTTTCTTGAAGACTTTGAGAACGGCATGACTCCTAATCCGGACATATTTTGCAACCAGTTTGTCAAGTTTGGAGCCTTTTTTGACTTCGCTGTGAAGAACAGAGGTTTTGATGCAATCGCTACTGGCCATTACGCTAGAAATTCATGGGGAAATTTTCTCGAGAATACTGGGCATGGTACAGGTAAGCACTTATCCAGTCATTTGATACTAGTAACGGTTCTCTGCAATAATAATAATAATTGTAATGTATAATCTGAGTACAGCTCATCTGCTGAAAGGAATGGATGCCTTAAAAGACCAAACGCTGTTCCTCAGCCAAATCAGTCAACAAGCGCTTCAGAGAACCATGTTTCCAGTCGGGGATCTTTTCAAGGAAACTACGAGGAACATAGCGAAAGCACATAATTTATATTCTGTCTGGAATAAAAGAGACAGTACAGGCATTTGTTTCGTCGGAAAACGGGAATTCAAGGACTTTATAGCAGAGGTACAATATTTAATTTAAAGGGGAAGTGAATTGAAGTACTTCAATGTTATAATGCCACAATGTCATTTCAGTATGTTAGCAATAAGAGAGGCCAGTTCGTCGACGCCGAAACAGGAACTGTCCTTGGTCCTCATGAAGGCGTTCACCAGTACACAGTAGGACAGCGTTGTAAAATTGCCAGTAAACTGCACAAGCATTTTGTTTTGCATCGTGACCCCAAGACGCAGACCATATACACTGTAAGTTTTCAACCAATTTAAAATTTTAATTCGACGATCCTACCTGTAAGTAATACTTCTAAATATTCAGGTTCCAGGAGCATTCCATCCGTTACTCTACACGAACTTCATGCTAGCTTCAAAACCTCATTGGATATCAGAAGAGCCTTCGTTTTCAAGAGGTACTCCTTTCACGTGTTTGTTTCGGTTCCAACACGGAGGAGGATGTGTGCCTTGCGAAATTTTTGATCAATCTGACAAGGGTATAATGATCCACATACAGTTTCCTCTGCGGGCAATTACACCGGGACAGGTTGGCTGTTTTGGTCTATCAGAAAAGTTGAATTTGGAATTCATGGAATGCTAATGTTCAAATGTGTTTTTTAGACGGCCGTTTTCTACTCTGGAGACAAATGCATGGGAGCTGCAAAGATACTACAAGCCGAATTTAAACGCTTTAAAGATGCTTCGGGTGATTCGGAAGTATCTATTCCGCTAGAAGCTAGTCAGATGAGTAAGTAACCCGTAAAGAATTGAGAATCACGTTAGCCAAGACTGAATTAGTTCACCACTTTACTTTATTAGAAGTTGATGTAAGCACACATCAAATACTTGTGTTAACTACCTGCCCTTTAGCGGTCCCTCATGTATGTAAATAAATAAATAAGTCTCTAAAGTGCCTATTTACACTATGTACGTAGCTGATGACAAACATTAGTAACTGGTACATGACTTGAATAAATCCAATTGCATTGCCATGCATTCGGCGCAACATCGTGTTCGTCGTGAACTGTGCTCTTCACAGCCTAACCTACTAGCCCTGCCTCAATCGAATCAAACAGGTATCATTTAACCTAGCAAAAGTCCCAAGTTGCAGTTCGATCTTGAAAGTCAACGAGTAAGGTACAATTGACTGTTCCAATTAATTAGGCTAGAGCATCAACTACATGTATATGTTGTGCCTCAACGAACAGAGTACATAGCTGGAGAGTCTAACACACAACACCAATAAAATACCATCACAATAAGACGATAGAAAAACATCAATGATTTGAATCTACCTATAACATCAGAAAACTTTGCTCACGATTAAAATCTAGAATGAATCAGCTGCCATTTGAAGATTAAACATTAGCAAAACTTTCCCCATTGTAACCTTTTGCTGTTAGTCTAATAGTGTTTCTAACTTCAAGCGTTCAAACTCCAGCTTATAGTTGTTAATGTTGAATTCATGGACCAGTACTATAAAACGGTACGTATTACTCTACGCTAAAATGAACGAATCGGTAACTTTCTTCCTCTAGTCAACAGTAATTGCTCCATATTTACGTTACGATATACCAAACTGAACACTTTCCAGCCCGTTGAGTGAAATCACGGCCCACACAACTGAAACCAGCAATTGGAAACACATCACTTCTTGAGTTCTGTTCAATGCAGTACGTATCTTGCTCCCTTCGCACAACTAGATGGACACTTATGAAGAAGATCTAGCCACAACTGGTAGCTCTCCGTTAACACTAACTTCTGATTGATTGCTTAGATCTGATGACGTTGGAATTTCCATTGAAATCACTGGGTTGTTTTGGATAGCTGTTAGACTTTTAGGTAAGAACTCCGTGATGACTACTGTAACGTTATTTACAGTCACCGGTTGCTTATGCACTTGACTTCGATCCACATTTTTCAGTCTTGGTCGTCTACAATACAAATCATACCAGTAAAGCAATGTTCCGCTCATCAAGAAAATTTACACTGAAACATCCTAAACTTACATATTTCGAATCTTCTTTTTCGTTTTTCTTTCGCGTTCCCGTTCTTCGCTGTTTCCAGTGATGCTGTTATTATTATTCGGTAGTTTTCGTTCTCGTTCTTTACTTTCTTCTCTCTTCGGGGGCTTTGGTGGGGGGGCAGTGGATATTTGTTGAGCAACCTGCTGTGCAACAAGCTGAGGATTCAAACGTGGCTTTCTGAAAGACAAGCACACATAGCAAATTTATTTAAACTTTACAATACTAACCACTCTCTGAAATCTATCAAATTACAAATTATACTCACCTCGTCGATGTCCCTTTACGAACATCACACATGGCACATTTGAAAGCCTCAGCTGTATTTCGAAACGTACATACGCTGCAGTCCCAGCAATTATCTTCCAGCGTTTTAGACTGCCTTTTGGGCTTCCTGAACAATACAACAAAGATACATGAAATATTGAATAAAGCCCTCACTAACAGAATCAAATTTGTTATTCTTCACCAACCGCTGCGGGTTCTTTTTGTGGTCCATCTTGCAGCAGTCAATTAGACGGAAGGTTAGGAATTCAACTCCAAAGATAGACACACTAGCTGCTGCTTACAGTCTTGCAAACACTCTTCTTAAAATTCACCAATTACAGGAACATTATAGTTCTTGCCAAACTAGATCCCGTTCTCCATTGCACTGTTTCTTTCATCGCGTATCCATTTCGCCTTGAGCCGCTACAGGGCACCTACACCAAGCACAAAACAGTTAGGAATTATACTTGTTAACTTAAACATTAAACGCTAATTCAAAAAATTGCATCTAACCTGGCCTTATAGCGTTCGTTCTTAACCAAGTTCTCGGAATCGTAATCACTCGTCTTGTCTTCCAAATTGTCAGCTTCCCTTCCAGTTATTACAACCTAAACAAAAACAAAGAACCTTTCGTTATTAACTTCAAATGGCGACTTAATTACCAAACGTATCCAATGTTTACTTTGCTCTCTCCACACAAAAACAAACCACGTCGACAACTCTAGCAAATTGGTTCAATTAACTCCAATTTTCAACTGCTAGCAGAAAAACTCCCTTGAACTGTTCAGTCAGATTTCCAGCTCAATTATTCAACGTTATCTGTTATCCATGGCTCAATTTAAATTTTTGTTTAACAATGTACCGGAACACAATAAAAACGAGCATACCTTGAAATAATGTCAAATATTGAAAGAATGTAGGATAAACTGCAAGCGAATGTTTACGTGTGTATTCATTTCCATAAGAAAAAGGAAGGAACAAGATTGCATTGCACGTAAATACAAGCAGGCAAAGTATGGGAACACAACAGCCGCAGCCGACACCCGCTGTCAAAACGCACACATTCGAATACATACCGGCGTTTAACATTGGAGAGATGACCGCTTTACCCCCTCGCGGCTCCACTACTCTGGGCGTTAGAGCGGCGGCCATCAACGAAGCCCATCTTTAAACGGGCAGCCTTGATCCCGTACACCGGGTAACCTGAAACACCCAGAACGTGGCCGATTTCGCTAGTTTTTACATCAATTTTTTCGCAATGTCATTTTTGTAATCATGAAATTAAAGGTCGGTCGTAAACCAGGCGCCTCGTTCATCAACAGAACACATTTGAAAAATTCGCAATCATTTTTATGAATCTATACCCGCAACCAAGTGAATTCCCCGGCTCAATCCAATCCATTTGTAGTTAGTTATATAGCTGATGATCATACGTTACATTCGACAGCTTTTGACTAAATGAACAGATATTATTCATCTGCCTCGTTGTCTGCTAACCGCAGAATCCGGCCAGAAATGAACCTTGTAATCTAGAACGATATATAGATCGCTGTTACTACACTAGCGCATTTACTACTCTTTCCTATATTAATTGCCAAACGAAAGTCTCTAAGCCGGTACATGCTGTTATATTCATGCTCATAAATATTGACAACATCCACACCAAAACAGCAACGATTTCTAAGCTGACTGAGTACTGTCGTCCAACTAAATAAACTCCACTTAGCCACCACATGTTTTTGTTTGTGATGAAAAAGATACATCCTGAAAGTTCCCTGTTGCCATTACATACATGTAAAAAGGTAGGATTCAAATAGTGCGGGTTTTCTCCGTATGAGAGAAACTATAGCGCTTACGTCGCTTCAGTCACTGCTTTCTCCATCCATACGCCAACATTGGACGTACAACTTTCTCCCTTGAAACCAAAGCAGCTGTAAACATATGAATTCCTCGTGGTTGTGAAATTGTTCGAGTTCGAATTGCAAAAACAAGTTTGTTTTTACTCTCAATTTAAAGGTGCTGTAGGTGTGTAAATTTTAGAATTTTCTGACAGTTTATTGAATTGAATTATATAGAAAGCTAGTCATTTTGTATTCTACATTTTTTAAATATGGTGATAATCAGAATCAGAAGTATCTCGAATTTTAAATGCGACACAAACGTAATGACCGAGGAACTAAACTAACCATTAAATTTTGACGGTACAACAGAGATGAGAACCATAAACAACATTGGACATTTCGGTAAAACTCTTTTTAAATTTTGAACAAGACTATTTACGTCGATATTTAACCGAAACTTTGAATCAGGTCAAAGGTAACGAACGACAATGTCCGGTGCTGCAGAAGACGCCTCTCCAGCAGCAGCTGGACCTGGACAAGATGACCCGACGGACCATGTTCCGGAAGGGGTCGAAACCGCCCTCGAGTGTGAGGCTGTCGAAGTGATGACTTCGGACCAAGAAGAAGTTTCGATTGTCTGTGATCATAGTCATTTTGAAAATAGAATTTCGGAGGTAAGTTCCCACTTTTTAACGCTTGGTGGAGATGAAATATATATATTGAAATTTTTGTGTCTTGTTCAGTTGAAAAAGGAGCTGCAGCAAGCTGTAAAGGTGAAAGACGCCATGGTCATGAGGTACGCCACTAGTGAAAACGAAGTGATCAAAAAGAGCAAGGCTGTTGAATCGGTGGAAAAGCAGTTAAAATACCAAATCAAGGAAGCTGAGGCCTTACATCGCAAAATCAACATGCTCAACACGGAAAGGGAGCGTTTGGCTGGTATCATCGACACAAAAGTAAAAAAAATTAACGCTTTACCAAGCTTGATGAAGCAAAATTTTCTAATCTGTCTTCTATCTACAGGTATGCGAGATTCAATCCATTCAGAAAGATCTTGAAAAAGTTCGAGAAGACCTGGCAAATCGGGATTTTAAGGTCAAATGGACCCAGTCCAAGTTGCACACCGAAGTCGAAGCCCACAAGGTACAACGCAGGTTTACAATTGCCAAAATCTGTGATTACTAAAAAATATTTCCTTCCACAGGTGACTATGGCACGTCTCGAAAAATGTGAAAGTGATCTCATCGAAGCGATGGCGGAAGCTGAGCGAATGCGTTCCGACTGTCGTCAAATGATCGATTCTTGTAGCCCAGAACCCCAACAATTGGCAGTTCCAGCACCAGCAGCTCTTCCTTCTTCAGAAACCGAGACTTCCGCCTCTCCAGAACCAAAAGACGCTGAAAAGCTCTCTAACGGCAAAATTAGTTTTAATAGCCGCAGTCCAGCGGCTGAAGCCTTTCTAAAAGAAATTGAGCTGCTAAAGCAAAAACATAAAAACTTGGTAGAAGAAAATAGCAACTTATCCTTCAAAGTCCAGAATTTAGAACAGCTAAGACATGAACATGAGCATAAAATTGCAAGGCTTCAAGAATCTAGTGCAGAACACCTTCTCCAGATAGCCAACCTCAAAACCGAATTAGTCGACAGCGAATCTGTAAAGGCACAATTACTTAACGAGCGAGATCGAATAACCAGCATGACTGAAGAATGTCAGCAACTTCGGGAACTGAACGCAGAACTGCTAGCGGATATGGCAATTTGTAGGCAAAAAGAAGCAGAATTATTGGACTACACACAGCAGGTCACCGTCAAAAACGTCCAGCTTCAGTCAGAATTTTCTACTTTAGAGTCAAAGGTATATTTCAACTTTAAATTCTTGAAAATGGCCTGTGATTCCGGGGGACTGAACCAATATTCCTCAACTTTATTTGCAGAGTTCCACCGCTATCGGAGCATCAGACAAGCTTCATCAGACAATCCAAGATCTCAAAACGGAAGCCAGCCTTTACCGAGCTATTGCTGAAAAGGAGAAAAATCAATTAGCGGAACAAATACAAGAGCTAGAAAAACAAGTGCTATCGAAAGACGAGCTTGTCAAAGAAATTCAGTTCGAGCTTGATGAGTCGCGAGGCGAATGTTCAGTAATGAAGAAGCGTCATGAAACTGCCATTAAGGTATTTTATAAATGGAATCTGCAATTCATCGCCATGTTCTTTTAGAAACTCGAATTTTTATTGCGTTACAGGAACTGCGGAAAGAACTTGAAGTCCTCAGAAAGCACTTCAAAGAACCATCAGACGATGGAATTTCTCGAGCGAGTTCTAACACTTCGCTGAATCAGCCTGAAATCAAGTCGTCGGACTCGGAAGGCGTCAAAAGTGATACTGAGACGACTGAAGTAGCTGTGAATTTGCCAGACCAAAAGGCCCTTATTGAGCGCATTGTCAAACTGCAGCGGTCGCTGGCCAAAAAGCAGGAGAAAATTGAATTCCTCCAAGAGCATGGAAAGCAGCTTCTGGAAGGGCTTCAGACCAAGTCGAAGATCATTCAAACTTACGCGATGAATCAGATTGTGACTTCATTGGCTTCTGATGCTTCCAATCACCACAAGGTATGCTGTTTTTTGCCAATCAAATAACGATTGTTAGCATAATTGAAATTCACCTGTCCACTTCCTTTTCCACTTGCTCTCAAATTTAATAGTATGCGTTGGAGCGTCAATTATCGGTAAATATCGATTGTTTCCAAATAACTACTTTTGCAAGTTTTTCTATAATCCAGTCTTGAACTTTCAGACCGAGATGATGAAACAAGGCTTTGATATCACTTCGACTGAAGACTTGACTTTGGACGTTTCTCTGGAGCTGAATCGTAAACTGCAGGCTTGTTTAGAAGATGCTCTCATGAAAAATATCACAATGAAGGTGAGTGTTTGAATGACATTTTTCCGTTATTAGGTGAATCTTGTTCAATATTTATACCTTGTGGATAAGCACAGGAAAGTATGAGGACCCTTGGATCCGAAATTTGTCGACTGACGGAAGCTAACAAGGAACTGACCACACGCCTACAATCACAAAACCCTACTTCGTAACTCCAAACTCCCGAACCCGTGTTTTTTAATTTTTAATTGCGTTTTTATTGTTCAACGTACAATAAACATTAACTGCTCTGAATCACATGGAGTTTACACGAAACTGTCTGACCCCTCCAAAGCAATTTCCGTCATATTATCTAATCCAATCTTTGCAGTTGTTGCAGTAACGTTGATAATCTTGGCTGTTCATGCGTTCCTGTTAAAAGTGTCCATAATTTGCCCATGAAACCAAAAACAAAGCTTTACTCTGTCTGTTGGTACAAAACAGTACTTCCAAATGTATACCGGAAATTGTTACACGACCAACAAAAATTATCAAAGGGAAATCATAAGGTCTACTTTAGATTTGTAAGGATGTACAAGTGGAAACACGACGTCCCTTCTGGCCCAAGGTACTCGATAGTCATTTGGATTCGTGGTCCCGGATAGTGCAGGGTGGTGAGAGTAGGCAGCCGCGTTAGCTTTTCAAGCCTTCCGAACGGGAATTCAGGTGTCATAACCGGAACTGCAGGTTGGTCATCCTCAGACTTGCAGTAAAGCCATTGCTCTGAAAATGCCCAGATCAACGTTCATGCTTAGTAACCCATGAACAAATTCGAATTCGATTGGACGCGATGTCAACTCACCATAATGACGTGACGATCTGCCAAGATTTTTGACCTGGGTCAATTCCCACTGTATTTTTCCAAGGTCTTCGTCTTCGCAAATATTAAATGCTGCTTCACAAGTGTAAGGAAACGATTCATAACAAGCTCTTTCTTGCTTAACCGCACTGTCGTAGCAGGGCATCGGGAAACACATTTGTTTGAACGAGAATTGGCGAACTTCGGTTTTCTCTGATGTTGTTATCCGAAGTTCCAAAGTCGAAGTCTCTGTAATGTTCCACTTTTTCCCACTCGAATCGATGACGTAATAATCGAGCGGTTTAGCTGACCTCAACGGGAAAATCAAGAAGTTCTGAAATGGTGACCCTTTCAAATTGGCTTTGACAAAACATCCTGTGCGCATTCCAAGTCTTCCAATCACTGGCCCTTCGAAGTGGTACACAAAATCTTCCAGCGGTGGAACCAAGCAGTTGGCAATTCCGCTCGGTGGTTTCTGGGTTCGAATCCGTGGCGGCTCTTCGGGCTGAGACCTCATGAAGCAAGCGCTGAGTATATTTAATGCACTTAAAAATATCAAAACCTGCCGTAGCTTCATTGTAGATTGTTGTTTTGAAGTCTCCCGCAATGGGACCTTGTAATGAAACGGGCAGATTAATTTCAAATGTGCTGACTGAATAGCGGAGATTGTACAGTACAAGCACATCTTTCCCAGGCATGTTTTTATCAAAGGCTCATATTGTCATCAGTCCCTGCCAAACGGCCTTGATCTTCATTCAAGGACCTGGCCGATGGGTAAGTAGCAAATGCAACGAGATTCAAGTGCGGTATGTGAACACTATACAATCGGCGTTCTATACAATAAACGAATTCGACCCTTCTCCCTACGGTACGGGCCCTACCCACCATCTTGGTTGATTTTTCTTTGAAAAAATCATATATTTATTGTTCAACGTTCAACGTTTGATAGTCTATTCTGAACACACAAAGTACGACAACTTTTTAGCATTTAGGAACAGACAAGCTTCGCATGGCCTTCCGTTGAATCCTGCAGGTTCTACACTATTCATTCACCTAGCTCCGCGTCCAACTTGGTTCCCAGAGCTTTTCCAATAAAACTGCGGACCAAACCCATTGCAAAATTCAGTTTTTCTCAAATTTCCAAAATTGCAAACACACCGAATCCAGCATATTGTACCTACCTGGACATTCGTCCATTTTAACTTTTTCACGTCGAATACTGGTAATGGACCACTGGAATCTTGTAGTAGCCTCATTCGTTGGGGAAAAGACTTCGAATGAGTTCCTTGCCTGGACCAGGCGGCATTCGCCGAAAGTGCTCCAACATGTCGGTTGATTGGATCAATTTATATTGCTTAAACTAACATAACTTGCTGCTTCCACTGTACAAAAGCAGAGGTTGTTCCTTGAGCCTCAACAATAAATTACATGCGGTAATGTCCACTGTTAGTTGCAGACTTATCCTATCTAAATCCTTGCTTCAAGTTGTAACACAATCTTTTGAAACAATTCATTATAACATCCAGTAATTGGTTTTCAGATGAACGATGTTTTCAAATATTTCGACGTATCCTTCGTATCCATCCGAGGGAAAATACATGATTTCATATCCTGTAATTTTGAATTAGCGGTCAAATGACTAAAATGAGCATGGAATACCAGTTAGCCAAATGAGTGAAATATTGCTTTACGTTTGTTATCTCTGTCGTAGGTTCCAGCTTTGCCAGTGCATGGAGGTGGCTGCTCATAATCGATAAAGCATTCTTTCGGGAAGCAAAAGTCCTCAAATGTGAAGTTTTCGTAGATCCGTCCTTTAATGCACTTCTTATCGTTGCCAAGTGGTTGTCCTTCCAGGCACTGATCCAGAGTAAGATCCCCCAGAACTGTTTCGCCCTGGCTGATTGGTGTCTGGTACGAGATTCTGTTGTAAAAAAAGAAACGGTGCACGTAAGAGTTGTGCGGAGGCTCCAGTGGGAACACAACTTCGCAACCGCATGTTAAAGTCCCGTCCGGTCCATAGTATTCGATAGTCATTCGGATTCGCGGTCCTGGATGGAGCCGGTCGAAGGTGGGCAGCCGCGTTAGCTTGTCAAGTCTGCCGAAAGGGAATTCAGGAGTCAAAACCGGAACTGCAGGTTGGTCATCTTCGTTCTCGCAGTAAAGCCATTTCTCTGAAAATGGCAACAAAAATGACATCAACAGTGATGCTTAGTAATCTACGCACAAGTCAGAATTTGACTGGACGCAATGTCAACTCACCATAATGATTCGACGATCTGCCAAGATTTTTGACCTGGGTCAATTCCCACTGTATTTTTTCAAGGTCTTCGTCTTCGCAATAATTGAACGCTGCCTCGCACGTATGTGGAAACGACTTATAGCAAGCTCTTTCTTGCTTGGCCGCACTTGAGTAGCAGGGCATCGGAAAGCACATTTGTTTGAACGAGAATTGGCGAACTTCTGTTTTCTCTGATGTTGTTATCCGAAGTTCCAAAGTCGAAGTCTCTGTCATATTCCACTTTTTCCCACTGGAATCAATGACGTAGTATTCGAGCGGTTTAGCTGACCTCGACGGAAAAACCAAGAAAGTGGGAAATGGTGAGCCTTTTGAGTTGTCTTTGACGAAACATCCTGTGCGCATTCCAAG
>JAQGBJ010001288.1:0-24495 GCA_034698345.1 Sphaeridia pumilis | reverse complement strand
TGCAGCTGGTAATGAGAGACTTCCGTTCCAAAAAGGTCGAATTGGGTAAATGTGCCGAGGTTGGCAAATTCAAGGAGCTGTTCGTTGTCAAAGAATGTTCCTGTAAAATATAAACAAAGGGTCAAATCATAAACAATGAAGGAAACATACTTGGACTTGGAATTTCAGCTTACGGTCCAAGTGGGACATGACTACATCATTGGCGTTTCCACCAGCTTCAGTAAATACTCGGATGACCTCAAAGGGCGATTCTGGATTTCGACCGGGGTGGAAGGTCACAGGAGCGTTTGTTGCTTGCTGGGTGTAGGCGACAGCCTCAATCACAGATTTCTCAAAACCTGATGAAGAACCAAGATTCATGTAAACGCCACTAGATGTCACTAAAATCGAGTTTCGCAATAAAGGACTCAACTGTGCAAAGGCCACGAAGCTGCAATTTCGCCAATGACTCCACAACGAACGCTCAGGTCTTCAGCGACGCCTTCTGTGAGTTCCTGGATCATGAGCGACTGCATTTCTTCGACTTTTGTTGTTAACGTTGTTGAAGTTTGGGCAGCTGCAATGTAGTAACCTGAAGGAACGCGTCACGTTTTCAAAACCACAATCAAGGGGTGCATAATTTTTCAACATATTTTGAAGTACCAGTTCCAGCAATAATGTTGACTCCAGTTTCGTTGCTCAACTTTTTAAGAAAATCCGCTTTGCGGTCAATCCCAACTGTGGTATTCTCGACAATTGTTGACCCTCCAGCCTTTTTGAACCTCAACATTTCATCGGCGATCACAGCCTCAGTGTCAGCGTCGTTCAAGTAAATGTTGTAGCGCACGGCGTAGCTGAAAAAAATTAAATAAGTTTATAACTTCAAATATACTGTTTGAAACTGAAGGGACGTTCAAAACTATTCGAGAAACTAACGGGTACTGGCGTAAGGTGCCGAGATTGGGGAGTTGGAAGGCGCTTCGGTCATTGGGCGGCACTTGGATGCCTTCGTAAGCTTCTTTGTAAGCGACTTCAAACTGCATGCTGATGTGCTCATGAGTCAAGGTTCGTCCCAGGGCCGCTGCGGGGATTGGGCCCCTGACTAATAAAAATTATTAAATTAAATTACGTTCTTAATTTTAATTTGTTCAAATTGGGTTTACCTCCAAGAGCTGAACCTTTACGAAACTCGAACATTTTTAGTTCAAAATTTGTTGTTCAAATAAACCTGTGTCTTTGGAGTACAATTTCCAGAGCTAGTCAGACTCGAACTGACTGAATCAATCAGCTGGCATCTGTTTCATATCATCCCTCAACGTCAATCTGGACAAGTTGACTTATCAGTATTTAAGCCGCATCATGTTCTCCAACTCAACTTGGCCTGAAGCTCTACATTTTCTATTCAGAGCTCCACAACAATTCCATACTACTTTCTAATGCAACAAAGGCAAAAACAAAATTATGTTTCCACCACCGTTGACTTGATGAGAAGCTGTCAAAATTCCGTATGAACTTGAGAGGTCACCACAAGAAGGGAATCATATCAGTCAATCAAAAAAGAAGTTCATAAACCAGTTCTGTCTTCTTACGCAAAAAGGACATTCACACAACACATAGTAACATTGGGAATGCAATGAACACGTCGATTGCCAAGCCTTGTTGTAAGCTGCCTGCACATTCAAGTTCGATTGCCAATTTCATTACATTACGACATTATGCGAATTAGAAAGCCAGTCCAACAACAACTTTTGCCATTTTGTTAAGTAAGAAAATTGCAACGTGCAGTTTCTCACACACAATCAAATAACTAACCGGACGAGAAAGCTACTCAAGTTAATCGTTGTATTGATGTTCTCTCGCGAATCTTGATAAAACTTCGCATGTATACTCTAAACTTGTTGTTATTATAAAACCAGCTTCAACAATGATGAAGAATTCCTCCTCTACTGCTCTTGTTTAAATGTACTGTTGAAATTGTGGTTAAACACGCCCATTTGACGCTTCTCTCACACCAGCAGCGCCGTTTGATCCTGACCATTCCAACTTAACGGCAAAGAATTAGCGGTGAAACGAGAATTAATGACGGATATTAGACGGGAACGGAATTAATTTAATCATATGCTAAAACCGGTGCAATCAAGTCTGGCTTTACAAGGAGAGAAAACTCCCAAGGGAACAATGTGTTGCAAACGCCCTTGACTTTTGTGGCGTCCGTGCCTTCAAACTTGAGCTTTTTGCAGCCCTTACGGCGTACGACTTGTAAGCAAAAAAGAAGACGGACAAGCCGTTAAGTTGTTGGAAGGTGGCAAGCGAAAGAGTCGATTAAAGCAATGTTCGCGTGCAACAACATGTAACCACAACCACAAGAAGCTTGAGAAGCTGCGCTTTCACTCTCATTTCGAATCGGACTTCCGACTGTTTCACAAGGGCTCTTCGAAGAAGACGGCAAAATGCGACTAACGGTCTTGAGTGGAGCGCTGGTGCTAATTGTTTTGGTGGTTGTGAGTGAAGCAGTTCCATGGTGCAAAGTGCCACCGCTGGCTAACAAACGAAACTGGAGGTTTCCTAGAATTCCAAGAGTTAAAGGACCGCTGGGACCGCCTCGAGGGCCTCCGCCGCCGCCTCCGCCCGGACCTCAAAGAGGACCTCCGCAACCGCCGCCGCCACAGCATGACGACCCTGCAGTGTCACTGGAACAATCGGCAGAGGATAACGAAACGCAAGTTAGTGTTGAAGTAGAGGAGGAGGAGCAAAGGGAGCCGGAGAAGAAGCGACCTCCGCCAACGTGGCACAGGCCTGGAGCCTTTCCGTCCAAGCCGAAGGTAGACCAATGGAAGTTCTCGCCGTTCTACGATTGGAAGAGTCCGCCAGTGCATAAGCCCGGAAGACCCTTTGTCACATTTTACGAGCACGAGGATCATAATGGTGAGAGGGCTGGGATTTGGGATTACAGGGAATCAAGAGTTTGGTATATAGAATATCGCAGGTTTGAATTTAAAAATTGTATTGCTGTGTGATAGGTGTCAAGTACGAAATGGAAGTGGGTCAGCGGTGCTACAATCTTCCGAATGTCATGAACGACAAGGCCTCTTCGATCAACACTCATGGACGCTGTGTACTTGTCTGCATGGACAGGGACTGCAAGCGATGCAAAAAAATGAAGCCTGGAACGCCTGGACATTACAAGCTGCGCGAGGTCCAAATGGACGATGTTATTACTTCGCTGAAACCGTGTGGCGATATTTATGAAGTTCGAGCTTGAGCCATATAGCGATTCGTAGAGTTGCGAAACCGGAAGTACAACCATTGACGTTGAGATATTGTGAAGGATTCTGTTGAGTCTAAAACTGTCTGTTTTATATTGTTGCTATTTATATTGAAATGTTGGTTTTATTGTTACATTTGTCAGCCGTGGATGAAGTGAAACTGTGTTGCACGTTATTATAATAAATGAGACTTGACGAAAAGCAGAAACAAAATATTGCGTTCACCTCACAATTCAGTTTCTTTAGTATGAGCCTAATGGTTTCCTCAACGTGATTTCGATTCCACGAGCTAATACATATTCTGACAAACACTTCATGTGGCACTCATGTGAACTAATCAATGGAGATTATTCCGGAGATGTTAGTTTTCTAATTTTCTGCACCAGTTTCGTCAAATTGACATGAACAGGTGCATCATGGGTCCAATCCCGCGGAAAAAATAAAAAATCTTACCATAGCAATAAAACTTATATAAAAAGGTTCATGTTAATACCTCCATAGAAACAATTGCGGGTATTTGTTCAAGTTTTGTTCGAGGCAATTTTAAAAAATTTCCTTGCCATTGTCGAAATAGCTAATTAACCATAGTAACACGGGTTCTTTATTTTATCATTATTATTATTATTTTTTGTAATTAAACGCAAGCGTATAAGACGTAACGCCTTACTTCCAAAAAACGTTTTTTCCCTTCGGGATGCTGGTAATCAAGTGCATCAAAATGTCATGGCCGTGATTCTAGTTACGTGCTTTTGAGTTACGCGGTTTTTGTATCCCATATGAAAAGTGGCGGTGAATCTATTGAGATGCCATTTAATTGATGAACCTGATCCTCAAATGAGAATATTGCTGGATAACACAATCGGAATACAATGGTACTTATAGAGATGGATGTGAACGGACATGCATTATTCAGTGTCGTACTAATTAAGACTCAAAGAGAAAATAATTTCAACAAACAAACGTTTGCCTCCATGGCGAAAGCTCTAACCCTTAACTAATGCTGAAGGTAAGCAAACCCCGATCGGGAATGGATATCAGAATATGAGGCTCGGCTGATCAAACTTGTTGAAGAATCGTTCGATCTGTCGTCGTGGATAGAGCTGCCAGTTTCACCGTGGTCTTCGCTGCGAGTCTAGGGCACTACGACCGTTTCTGCTGGGTTGGCCCTGTTCTTGGCAGTACCGTGAATAGCGTACAGTGCCTTCGTGATGCCTTCAGTCGCATTCTTTTCTAGAATTGGCACCGTTGTACTGTATTTTTTGTCTGTTTTTGACAAACCCAAGAGCTTGTGTACTATGAGATCTGTTGAACAAACAACAAGTTATGAATGCCTGAACTTTGATGCATCAATAATAAAGACTGTTGAATGAGGTACTTACAAACAAGAATTTCTTTGACTTTTGGGTTCAGAAGTACTTTGGACTTGTCACTCTTAGGAGGGGCAAATTAGCTTCTCATTAACAAGCCTCTATCAGTTTTGTAATAAACCTCCAGAAATTCCTTGGCGAAGGCCCTGGGATTATCCGTTAGATTAAACCGGCTCACTTCAGAACGCTGGAATTGAAGAGTTACTTCTTCCCCTTTCTTCAGAGTCATTGTAGCAAAAATTTCCTACACAAGGAAAAACCAGCAAAATTATGGAAAAAATGCAGTATCCGGATGAAAAATTCCCATTTAAATTACTCAACTTACGATCTCATCATCCATGGAATAAGTTGAAACTATTGAAGAACGGTCGGCAGCTATTGACGGGGGTATGTTCTCCAGAACCGACTTGAGTTCTTCTACCTTTTCCAAGAACTTTTCCGCCATCTTCGGGAGAAAATCATCTTGCAATTGAGTAACGAAGTCAATGGGAGGCATAGCTGCAGTGAACGCTGAAGACAACTTTTGAATTACACTTTGCTTGGTGAGAACGTTCAAGAAGGCGTTTTCGAGTAGCTCTTGTCCGGCTGGAAGAGAATAAACTATATTGAACTACCTCTTGATAACACAGTATTTGAAAAAAACCTGCCGATTTGAAGAACTTGTCGCATGAAGATTGTATCCTTGAAACTCCAGCGCCAAGACCCCGGTTTGTTTTGATGTTCTGCTTCTCGGGTTTGCAGGGCTGCTGCATCACGTTCATGGGCTGCTGAGCGATCTTGTGAGTAATTTGGATTCTTGGAGTGGCGGTGCTTGGTACCTGAGTTTCCGGAAATAAATCTTGAGATTCTTCATTCTCCAGGCCCTGTAATGGACACGTTAAGTTAATCAAGTTTCCGCTCTAACTGGACGCAACGTCAAGGAGGTGCTGAACGTACTTCAAACGGCAATTTCCTGGGTAAAAGGACATCAGGTCGGAGTTTCTTGGGGGTAGTTGCCGGTGATTGAGTCTAATAAAAAGCAGCAGCAAACCAAGTTACAGATCAATATTTTTAGTGCCAGTGGCATTCGGTAACGTTACCTCTGGAAGGGGTTTACTAAATGTTGCAGGTTGTTTGGTGTCGCTTGGGTTGTTGACTGTTGTTGCAATTCCTGCCTCTTGACCCTTGGTTGTCGCCGCAATTTTAGTTTTGGATTTCGCTAGATTTTCCGCAGATAGCGCTTCTTATCGGTTGGCTTCAGAAGTTTTCCACTTTTGGTACTCTGGCTGTCGACAGCAGCGAATGGTGGAGCTTTGGGGTTGCGTTGAGACCTTTTAGCAATCAAGTTCCTACCAGCATTCCGTTTTAAGCCTCTTGTTGTCTAAAAACAAGACAAATAGAATTTATGTTGAGCCAAATGCTTTCTTAGAAGCTTCAATAATTGTTGTAACTTACTTGCGATGACATCTCAATGAAGTAATTGCGACTTAAAATTCAGTTGAAGCACCAAGAATGAGCAAACCTTAAAATTTCAGCGAGTTAAACCGATACCCAACAATGAAAACCGTGCATCTGTAAACATTGGGAAAATCAAAGACTTGCCAGATGCAGACGCTGCAGCAAAGCGCGCGGGAAACTGCCATCAAGTTGAAGACCATTGAGTTGAACGAAAATGTGTATGTGATCGGTTGGTGAAATGTTCATGTTTACGTTGTAGTTGACTTTGATTTTGTAAAATTCTGTGTTTAAAACATGGGGAGAAACCGAAAGACCCGAGTTGGAGATACATGAGGAAGAAAGCCTTGTTCTAACAAGTGTCTAAAGGTATTTTAAGTTTCTTGATCTTGTCATTCATCTGTATATCCGTGTTGCTGGCACATTAATATTTTTTGTGATTGTGACAGCATGTAATTCGGCTCTCCATCGACCCGTTTCGTATTCAAAAGCAAGATCGAAGGGGATTATTTTGATGTTATAGCTGGTGAGTGAAGCATACAATGTAATTGACATGTCAAAGAATGCCATACATTCATCAAAACATCTTGATTGTAGGCTGCCCACTGGACCCAATGCACTGTGTGTTTCTCGGAGTCGCCAAGCTTCTTTCGAGTCAATGTTCAGCGGGAAATTTCATTAGTTTAACTTCCACATCAGAAAACCTGTGCAGCGCCAGATCAATTATGACCTCAAAAAACTGCGATTGCCATCACGCATCAGTAGAATTCCTCAGAACGTGGACATATGCCTGGGTTGGAAGTACTCCGAACACTACTTGTGGGCCTCATATCTCGGCCCGATACTGCTGGAGGACAGACTTGAAAAAGATGCCTACGAGAATTTGTACTCTTTGGCAACGGAATTTCACAATTAATTTCTACTGATAATTCTACTACCAAACGTATGACAAGTTGCAGATCGCAAAAGTTACCTTACAACTGTTCATCGAAGAGATTCATCGGATTTACACCCATGATGACCTCGGCAACTCTCTTCGGCGTTACAACATTCATCTTTTGAGTTGACACCTGGCAGAGTTTGTTGAGCTCTATGGGCAGCTCTTCAACTTTGACAAGGTAACTTTCGAGAACAAGCTTGGGCAGCTTAAGAAGAACGTAACAGGATCACAGTTCTGCATAACCCAAGTGATTCAAAAGTACCTGCTTGAGCTACTGTGCGAAAACGAGCCCGATGATCAGATATCAGTTCGAACATCACGAAGCCTTTCGAGTTACACGGTCTCATTCCTGAAGCAAGTGATACAAGCAATGAACGGAAATTTAAGAAATTGTTATCTGCCTGTGGTAATGTATACAAGCAAGCCAAAAGTTCGTCTGTAGCTAACGATACTTGTTTCTTTGTAGGCCCTGAAGTCATTGAGACAGACCATTTTCTAGAGCAGCCTGTAAATGGTAGGAACCGGTATTACATAGTTGGTACATTCCATCGGTTAGTGGCTAACTGGAAACCACGTAACTGGCCACGTAACCAAGCCATGCTTTACGCACATCGGAGTATATATACACCCATGTCTATATACAAAAACCACGTAACTCAAAAGCACGTAACTAGAATCACGGCTATCAAAATGTTGTAGAGTAAATTTTCAGAAAATAATAATTTCATAAATATAATGAATATAGCCTCCTCTGACAATCTGCACAGGTGAAAGCTGTCTGGCAGTCCTAGCCCTGTGCCCAGGGAGAAGATAGTTGAGGCACTTCACCAGACTCCTGCGGCTCTCCATGGACTTCCAGCGGAAACGTTACCAGTAGTTAAATTATTTGCAGTTCTTTTTAATTCCAAGAGATTACGAAGGTGTCGTCGTCTAATGTCTTTTATGATGAGTTTTCCTGTGATCTTCAATATCTCAGATTTTCCTTGTCAACCTTAATTCTACTAGGTACTTGGTGAACATAGTCGGATAGATTAGTGTGTATGAATATTCCTAGTAGTTGTACCTGTCGTGCTGATGCATTAACGGATTCGTAATGATAGAAATCGTCTCGGTACGTGATACCTAGTCTATTTGTACTGGTTTGTTTACATCCCCGGTGTTTTGTATGCTATTTAATAGGCGAGAGCGTTTGGCAGTACGGTTTGGTGTACGTGTTAACTAGTTTGTTGCAAAAAGACAGCTAGAAGATTTTTAGCCGTTAATGCTGTTTTGTGTTTGTGCTCAAGTCTATATTGCATCTAAAGATGGTTTTGTTCTCATTAATTTTTTCAGACGGATCGTTTGCAAAGGTTGTGTTCGAGAGTGTTAATTCCTAGCAGTTTTAATTGAGATCAAGTGTTTCTTTTATAGTTGCAGTTCACTGACAGGCATCCTGTTATAGGCACGTTTGCGTACGAAATGATTTTACTTCCTGGGCCATTATTAATTAGTGAATATTATTTTAAGCTAATAGCTTTTGTTAAACGGATTGAGTTTGTTTTGAGCTTCAAAATTGCTGCTGTCAATTTTGCAGCATGTGTATATAGTACTATCGGTTAATTTTGACTTGTATGCATTCTTTAGGTATAACGCTTTAGGTCATCATCAAATAAGCTGTATTCAGCCTGTAGTTAGCAGTGTACTTTTGCTGTAATTGATACAATATTGCAAGTCATATCAGAAACCGAGGTGGGTTGCATTGATAAGAATGGTTGCTCAAGTTAATTGGTCTGCAGCGCCGATTCCAGGTAGCCGATCTTAATTCAGGAACAAAATGGTCGGCACTGGTGCCCAATTGCCGTTTTCGAACAGGTTACCCAGATTCAGGTAGCCTGTAGGCTACCGTTTGAAGGGTTCGTGCTGGTAGACTAAAGCAGGAGGTGGCCTCGCGCCGGCCAGTCTAATTATGTCAACTGGCCGCCGCTCATTCGTTAAATGGTCGTCTGCCGAAACTGGTGTGATTCGGTCAGGTGCACCCGTCCGAATCCGTTTGGTAGCGTACGAAAGGTTCGCGGTGGGTACTAAATGTTGCTATAAGGTTAAGTGAAATAGACTTGAGTCTAATCACGATGAGTTGGTTCTCAGTAACCGTCTCTCACCTTCAGACAATACAATACACTATTCTCACTGAATGCTACAAAAGCGTTTAAGATGGACGAAAAAATGCTGAAATCATTCAGTATTCCCAATAAACTTGAGCTTATCCCTTCTGCTGAAATCTTTGAGCTCACCTTTGAATATTGTGTGATGAAAGTTGTGTAGCTTACCTGAAAGCCCGCAACTTGTTGTTTGTTTGGTTACATTGAAATTTTGATGATTTGGCCCTGACAACTCACTAACTCCAAACCTGAATTTCGTTGACAGTCGCACAATTGACTGGACATGAAGCAGAAACATGAGTAATTAGGATCTAGCCATGTGGTCCCTTTCCAGTTCGATAATGACTAATGACAGACAAAATTATGGCATTCTCACGTTTTTGAAGCAGTTTGAGCTTCTACGTTCGCCTACGGAGTGCTAAAATTCGATCCAGTTTCTGAAGAATCGTCATGGCTTCGGCTCCAGTAATAATCTTACTGCTTTGCGGCGTTTTCGCTGCCCAAGGTGCTGTAATCATACAACAGCTGCGTAAGTACACAATTTTCAAACCACAAAATCAATTGCTTGGACGCTTAAACGCAGTTTTTTGGAACAGAGCACCTCAATATCAAAGAGCAACCTCTGAGCATTTCTGGATTTGGTTCTGGTGCTACAATGGCTACTCAGATGCAAGTTGCTTTTTCGTCCAGTTTTGCTGGTGCAGCTCTATTTAGTGCTGGTAAAAAACAGTGGTTGCATATGAGTTGAAAAGCTGATAATCTGACTTAAAAGTTTTGGCCTTTGATCAAAGTGTGGTACCGCTGCGCCCCTCGCGGCCAATCATTCGAACACACGGACTGCAACACTGGAAAATACAACGTCTCCCGAGGTATTAATGACGCCAGGAAATATTCAGTCGTTGGGGATATCGACGATTTGCGGAACCTCAGGAAACACCGGGTTTACCATCATATCCAGCGGAACGATGAAATTGTCAGGCCTGGTAATAATCTATAACAATGAACTTTTCTTCTAAGCTCGAAGCTTTATAAAATCAAGTCATAATTTCCAAATTGTTCCAAGAGGTTAGAGGAAAAACCAGAAAGTTTTACGAATCAGTGGGAGTCAAGGCGGAAAACTTCCTTATAAAGTATCAAGCAGGCTACTTTAGTATGGTAAGTTGTAGAATGTGTCGTTTTTTTGATATTGAACAACCATATAAAAACAGCAATAAAATTAAACCCAATTTCACAGCCAACAACAAACAAATCTGAAATTCCATGCTTGCAACTGGTATCAGCAACCGAATCCAAGCGAGGACTTGATCCCGTCGGCACTTCCTACTGCAACTACTTCGGAGCATTCGAAGGATTGAATTATGTGCTGCAAAATTCTTTGGACAGGCCGGCATGTAAGTTAATTGAAATTACTGAAAAAAAGTTACTTTGAAGTCCACAGATGTGATTGAAGTAAATGGATTTCGAAGTTCCCAGCAAACTGGAGCTGCAACCGTTGATCCTGTTCAATCAAGTGTCTGCCATTGGTTCGGCATCTGCGGAGTACATGGACGAAATCGGATTTCTGTATATTCCATCGGGGTGTCGTTCAGATGGGTCCAAATGCAAGTTGCATGTTGTTCTTCACGGCTGTAAGGGTTACAGGTTCGTTCGGCTTTCTCGGACTGAAACATTATTGAAATTGAAGTTTAAAAACAATCTAACTTGACAACGGATGCGTTATTGTTGCAGAAAGCTGATCAAATCGCAGTTTGTCAAAAGATCCGGATACCTGCAAGTTGCCGAAGTTAACAACATTGTCATGTTGTTTCCGCAATCGAAGCCGTTCGACGAGAATCCCGATGGGTGCTGGGATGTCTTTGGAGCTACTGGACACGATTACGGTTAAAATACTAAACAAAAATCAATGCAATTTTGTCCATATAACCATAAAAAACCTTTAAACCTCATATTTAAAATTCTGTTACAGCAACCCAATCCGGGCCTCAAATGCAAGCGATAGCTTCAATGATCAACAAGATTTTTGGAACTGAGAAGTTGAAGAAGAAAAAGAAGGCCACTGGCAAGCCAACTGATCATCATTAACTTAAACCCTTCAAACAGTTTGACCCAAAGATAAAGAAACGTTTGTTTTAATAAAAACTTGTACTTTAATTTACAATTCGAACAAGTAAAACAAAGTTGTCAACGCTTTCTCCTCTCATTAACTTCAATAGCTACAAATCCAGCCATTCCGACAATCAACGAGGCTATAAGCACATACAGCTTGGAATTGACACACATCAAATTGGACTCTACAAACGCAATTACAAATCCGATACTTTCCCACAACCTGTAATTGCTAAAACTAGCTTCTTGATCTTTGGGAAAGAGAACTCCGTAGTAAGCGTTGATGCCACATTGCCACGCAGCGTCCGCAACGCCCCACAGCGCCGCCAGGACAAAGTACCAAATCTTGGCCTCTGCAGTCGGAGTCCAGAACAGGAAGGCAATGATAATGGCCATGTTGATGGTCGCGGCGAAGAAGAATACAAAAACCCGGCCAATGTAGCGAATGAGCGGGTCGAAGGCGATGGACGCCAAGGAATCCGCAACCCCATAGCAGATCAAAACGTGTCCAATGTGTTCGATACCCCAGCCGCAGGTAATGAAGGCCGCTGTGTAGTCAGCACTCAGAAATCCTTGCTCCAGTCCTGACCAGATGGTCAGCGGTATGATGAGGATTTGATACGGATTCTTCATCTGTCGGAAGGTGGCAAAGACGAGCTGGCGGCCTTTGAGCTTCTGGCTCATGGTTCCGTCCTCTTGAAGTTGTTGGCTGTTCTCGCCGTACCTGCTGAGCGGGTCGAGGAAGAGCGCCAAGAAGGCGACAGCGCAGAGACCAACCGCCAAGTAAATGCCGAGGAGGAGGTGAAGTTTGGGTTTGTCTTCCTGAAGTGAGCTGGACGAGAGGTCGGTGGATGGACAGTAGTTGGCACCGCAGAGCGAGCTGTTGACGGAGACTTCGGTGACGGCTGAGGACAAGACTGTTGAGGAGATGATGTTTCCGAAGACGGCGTGGAGTTGGAAGGACATGAAGAAGATGCCAAAGAAGCGGACGATGATGGCTTCGCGGTTGTCGTTGGTGAGGTCAGAGTATTCGTTGCCGAGACGGCTCAAGTAGGTGCATTTGGCAGGCCAAATGTGGGAGGCGCAGAGACCGACGACGGCGCTTGCTGGAAGGAGTGTCCACCAGCGACCGTAGTATTGGGCGGCGATTTGAGTGAGGTAGCCGAAGACGGCGATGCACATTGTCCATTTGACGGTGACACGCTGAATTACAAGGCTTGGGAGGAAGAGGGAGGAGACGACCATTGTTGCGTAGACTGTTGTCGACATCCAGTTGCCCATGCCGTCAATGTTCCATAACGAAGACTGAAGGGCTGACATTCCCGAATAGGCGGTGAATAAGAAGGTGAAGGAAATTGATATGACCAGGACGTTCTTGTACATTCGGCGGGATTCCGAAGCGGGGTACTTGGCGGCGGGAGTTTTGGAGTCGATTGGGACTTCCATTTTGGAATATTTATGAAGAACACCAATGTTTAGAGAGTTAGTACAAGATTCCTGAAGCGCAGCAGCTTCAAATTAATACAAGTTTACACTGTTTTCAAATGAAAGATCATGAACAGGTAAACAAATGTCAAATGGAGTGAAGTGGATGATTCGCAACAAACCTGATTCTGAATACTGAATACTGATAAGAAACGGGTGGATTAAAGTTGATGAATTCATTGAATGAGATCAGTAGCTAATCTGAGATTTATAGACAATAATAAACTTTGGTGTCATCTGCTGATTGAGGTTCCCTGATTGATGAAGTTGCAATGTAGGGCATTGGAATAATGGCGGGAATTTCAAACTTTGAACATAAGTTTATTGCATTTAACCTTCAAATGAATGGAGAGAATGTTTATACTTAGTTGTAGAAAGCAGGAGCCTGGACCTTTCCATAACCGACTTGGTTGTTGGGATAGTCAGAGTCCCTCTTGTTGGCGCACTGCTGGTTCAAGGACTGAGTCCTGACTGTGGCCCTGATGAGAGCGCGCCAAGCGGTTTCTTGGTTCAAATCGGGATTGGTCTTGCACCAGAGGGCGACGATTCCGGAAATGTGAGGAGCTGCCATGCTAGTTCCACTCATGGTTTGGAGTCCGTTGTCGGACCTGTAGTCAGCGGATGTGATGGCTTCTCCGGGAGCGGAGACGTCGGGCTTGATGTAGTTGTTCCTGCCGTTGGGAATGGGTCCTCTGGAGCTGAAATCGGAAACGCGGTTGTTGCGGTTGGTGGAGCCTACTCCGATGGCCCATTCGTAGGAGGCGGGAGATCCGACAGTTTGGCAGCCCTGACGTCCATTGTTGCCGTTGGAGAAGATGCCGATCATGCCTGCGTTGACCCACAAGTTGATCATGTCGTTGTAGAAGCTCGTGTAGGCGTTGGTGCCCCAGGAGTTGCTGACAATCTTGGGTCTTCTGGAGCAATCTTCGTTGTTGCCAAAGGGGTCGGTGGGGCAGTACATGAATTGACCGCATTTGAGGAGCTGGGAGCTGGTACCACCGCTCTGGGCGGAAAGACCTTTGCAGGCGATCCAAGAGGCGTCAGGAGCAACTCCGACACCGTAGCGTCCAAGGACGCTGCCGATGCAGTGAGTTCCGTGACCATTGTCATCGTAAGCCTTTTCTTGACCATTGATGGCGTCGAACCAGCCGTAGTCTTGGCGGTACTGTTCGTTGATGGCGATGTGAGAAGCGCGGACTCCAGTGTCGATGATTCCGACAACGACGCCTGCACCCTTGTTTCCCATGTCCCAAACTTGAGGAGCCTTGACGTCATCAACGCCCCATTGGTTTTGCTGTTGCTGGACGTTGATCAGAGAGAGGTTTCCGGCAGGGTAGGAGTTGAAGACTTCAGGGGAGGAAACGACAACCTTGTCGGTTTCGATGAAGGCGATTTCGGGAATGCCTTGGAGGGCTTGGATGAGCTCCAAGTCAGCGTCTTCAATAACGAGCTTGTTGACAGTCCAGAGCTGGAAGTGTTTGGAGCCGGAGGATCTGGTGGCCCTGCGGGCCGCGAGGACGGCGAGGGTGGAAGCTTGAGACTTGGCGGCGTTTTCCCTGAGGATGTTGGGCAAGACTTGGAAGTCGGTGGAGCGGAATCGGGGAGTGCTGGCCGAAGAGTAGTCGCTGAGGATCTTGGGGATTGGAGTTCCGTGGAAGGAGACGATGACCGTTTTGGGGGTGCCGGAGCTGAGGACGTCGAAGACTTCGCGTTCGACGATTGGACCGGCTGCTGCCGAGGCAGCGAGGACGAGTAGAGCTACAAAGACCTTCATGTTGATGAAGTTGGTACCAGTGGATGTGGTGTGAGTTGGAATGGTCCCGATCGGAGCTTTTATACTGAAAAGAAGTGACGGTTGTGGTTTCTCAAGGGTTTTGAGGACGTCAAGGATCACATGGCATGGAGTATTGCGGTCCGCTAAATGACGGGTATTTCGGGGTTAACTGTTGGAAGTCGCAATTAATGTCGCCGCAGTAAACACCATTACACCGATAATCACCTGTTGCGAATTTGATGGACCTGCTACTGCGGAACACGTAATGAGATTGTTAGCAGTTATGGAAACTTGTGTTTGCATTGAAGCCGCACATATTTCGCATTTCTTGATGTGCATTTATATATCTTCGCGTGGTTCTTGGTCAATCCGCTGACGGTGTTTCAATGCCGCAGCGTTGTGTGGATCAGTCATTATAGAATTTGCAAAATCCAGCATTTTCACCGGCTCTTTGAGTTGAAATGCTGTCACGGGTGTTTGCTTCACGTGTATTGACGATTCCATATTCCGCTCTTTACTTACTTAATGGCTAGAATGATGCATAGAATTATTAAAAGCATGACTAATGTTATGGCGTGTGAGGAAATTGCAGATTTCGCGGAAGAGGCGGACAAATGGCAAATTAATGAATGACAAATAGCTTGGTGGAAAGGATGCGTTTAACTTTGCGGTTTTGCTAGGAACAGATGCTAAATTAACTACAAGTGAATACAGTTTCAAAACAGGCTTCAAGCTTTCCGAAAGGTTTTCTGACATGGCAGATGAGTATGACTCATGTAGCTCAGCAAACTACATCTGTATAATTACTTTAGATCCTCCCGAACAACGATGAACTTAATGACAAACAGCGTGTTGGAAATGGCGTTTAATTTTGCGGTTTTTAACTGAACAGATGGGGAATTTCCAGCATGTTTACATGAATAACGAAATTGTAAACTTCTAAACCATGTACAGGTTTTGCATTGCAACAATGGCAAGCTTTCGATTATAAATAGCAGCGAACAAAACTAATCCTTGGCCTAAATAGCGGGTGATGAAACACTAATACATTATTCAAAGGGTACAAATTCGGCAGCTGCTCAACATCCACTAACTGAAGTCCTCTCAGAAGACACTTTAGCGGTCGAACTCTGGCGACGAACGAGTCCTCCTAACCGTGGATGGTAGCAGCGATTTTGTCAGCTTCAATCCGTTCGATGTTGGGGAACCTTTCGAGTTCCTGGATGAGCGCTTTGTCAGCTCCAGTAAGCGCGAGCTGGTTGGTGATCCAGAGTTGGAACCACGTGAGGTTGGGCATGGTGCCCTTTTTCTGCTCCAAGAAGGCGATGACTGAGCCTTGGGAGTTGTCAGCAATGGCTTGAAGTTTGTTGGGCACACGGTTGGGGTCCTTGGCGTTTTCAGCAGGTCCGACTTGGGTAGCTTCGGTGAACTCGGCAGGTCGCTTGAAGTGGAGAAGGACGGTTTTGGCAGGTCCCAGGTTCTCAAAGACATCCGGGTCGATGCGGACGCCTTGGGCGGCGAGGGCTAAAAAGCCCAAGGAGAGAAGAACAAGAATTGTTGAACGGTTGCAAGTCATTTTGGCAATGGTTTGATGAGCTGAGCGAACTACGTTTAAGCAATAGTTACTTTTGTATACGGAACAATGGGAATGAAACAAACCTTGTGCTGGCGACGTCATTGAACGACTATATTTCAGGTCTCGTCAGTTAAATCAAGGCAGCCGTGAAGCGCAACTCTTGGTTAAGTGGAATGTATTTAGAGGAACGAGATTTTAAACGAGTTTTTCAGAGCTTTTCAGAGAAGCGACAAACAAGGTAATTTGTCGCGCTGGCGATACGGAAAACACGCTGGTTGACAGAGGTCGAGGGAGGACGCTGGAGCGAGTTGTGAAATGACACTGAAGCCAGCCAGAGAAGAGACATGCAAAGTATCAAATAAACATGGCCATTTGTGAAGGATGATTAATGCAGCGCTATCCCAAAGTAAAGCGTTTGAACAGCTGAGCAAGGAAGCAATACGCGAATATCATATCGCTTTTAGCTTATGGAGATACGCTTCACCTGTGTGCAAGTGATGTAAGCGACAAGGTATTTGTGGCATTGCCATTATTATTTCAACTGCGCAGTGTCTCAGCAAGTTGGAACGGTTGCATGAAGGAGATTCGGGCGAACTGGTTGATACTGCGCAGAGATGCAGGCGAAGAGGTTCAAAACATTGGTGTAGAGCTACACAGGCGGAATATTACGTTGAAAAGGATGGGAGGAAAATTCCCCTTTGAAGCCGTTATCCAGAAGAATGTAAACAAACGCATCTGCCGTAAGAATGCATGGGATGTGGGATGATACGCATTTTGTGCGTAATCGGGAAAGTGCGTAGTTTCTTGCAGCGGCGGATGCAATGGCTGCAGCATTTGCTGAATCTGTGGAAGACTGTTAGTAATGAATTTTAACCATGAGTTCGGTTAGTAAAGAAGTCAAAAGAATGGATTCTAAGGATTCAATCATTGCGAAAAACTTAACGTTTGAAAGCGTCGCCAAAGTGTTGGAGAAAATCGCGACGACCAAGACGAGCCGGCAGAAGTTGGTGCAAGTGAACAAGTTTTTCAGTTTTGTCAGGCAGCAGTTCAAGAGTCATTATGGAACTTTGGATTCGTACAGGGCTGATGTAAGTGCTTTAGAAGTAGAATTATTAATGATTGACGATGGGGAAATCGAAATACTATTGAAATGTTGTGATATTGTAGGGGGACAGCATCTATTGCGTCGCACGAATCTTTTTGCCGCTTCAAGATCGAGATCGGGCGGCTTACGGACTGAAGGCGCCGACATTAGCAAGGGTGTTCTACGACATTTTGGGAGTTGGGGCCAGTACTAAGGACGCTGAAAGATTGCTTCGTTTCAAAGAGTCGGATGAGGATAGTGGGGATTTCCCGACTATTGTAGCTGATGTCATCAGAAGTCGAGGGATACAGCCGAGCTACAAGCCGACGCTTTCTGACCTGCACTCTTGCTTGGATAAGCTGGAAAAGTTTGGATGGAAGCGGAACCTGGAAAATAAGCCCGAAGGATTGACTCTGAGTGATCAGAAGAAGGAAATGCAGCGGTTTGTGCTTAACCTTAGTCCACTGGAGGGCAAATGGTTCGCGCTACTACTGTTGAAACAGCTGGGATTGGGTCTGAGCACTGGGCAGATCATGTCGGAGATACACGAGAAGGCCGGAGCGTACTATTCTCAAAACCGGAATCTTCATACTGTGAGTATTTGCTGATTGGTGTAAGAGGTAGAAGATCTGGATCTGGATTACAATTGGTATATGACGGGTTTTAGGTGTGCTTGGCATTGAATGATCCACATGCCAAGTTGGATGCCCAAGCTGTTGAAATGTTCATACCGTTCAAGCAAATGTTGTGTGCGAGACTGAATCTACTTGATATTGGAACGGGAAGGACTGATGACAACCCACGAAATACTTTGACACTGCCGCAACCACCGTTTATCATAGAGACCAAGGCTGATGGGGAGAGGTTCGAGATTCACTATGATTCGAGCCGGGAAGAAGGCAATCAGTTTAGGCTGTTTGGAAGAAGCGGAGTCGACTATACCATACAGTTTGTTCAGACTCTGGTACCAAGACTGAAGGCCAGGATGAAACCGGGGTGCAAGTCAGTGATGCTGGATGGAGAAATGATGATGTATCAGAGGTCGACGAGGAGCTTTTGTCAGAAGGGTGGCAGGATTGATGTGAGAAACCTGAGCCCTGATGACCATGACCTGCAGCCAGCGTTTGTGGCGTTTGATATCGTATATTTCAACGGGGAGATACTCACTGGGCGGCCGATTGAAGAGAGACTGGAAATATTGGACAAGAAAGTGTTTGAGCCTTTGGAGGGATGTGTTTATGTCAGCAAGAGGACTGTTGCAAGGTCAAAGGAGCAGGTCGAGGAGGCTTTGAATGAAGCAGTGGGAAATTGTGAAGAAGGACTTATTGTCAAGGAGTTTGGAAGTGTCTATAAGGTTGGCAAGAGGGTCACACAGTGGTTGAAGATAAAGCCGGAGGTAAGGAAATCACAGGCATTTGTATTTTGCTTGTTGAAGGGGGATATGCTAACTTTTTTTGGCTTGGAAATTGCAGTTGGTGGACAGTACTATGGTTGAAGACATGGATTTGATAATCTTGGGAGGCTTTTACACGAGGTCTTTCAAAGAACGAGGTGTTACGAGGTTTCTAGTCGGACTACTGGATGATAGCAAACCAGCTGGGAAAGAAGTACGTACATCAGGGACAAGGTCTTACTGTTAAAACTATGGATGAAGCCGAATGTATTGATGATTTCTGCTTGTAGGTATTCTATCCGATATGCACAGTTGGTCAAGGAAAATTGACAGCCAAAGAACTGCATGATCTTGTCAAAGAGCTAGAGCCAAAATTCATCAAGAGAGATAATCCTACGTTCAAAGTTAACTGGAAGACTGCTGGGAGGCCTGACTACTTGATTAACCCTAAGAAATCAGTGGTGCTACAAGTTAAAGCTGCAGAGATCGTTTGGAGCGATACATTTGAGCTGAACTACACATTGAGATTTGCCAGGACTATCAGAATCAGACGAGATAAGACGTGGAAGGAAATCACTTCCTTGAAGGAATTTCACGACATTAGAATCACCACCGGTGGAAAGCTGGCCAAGCGTTCAGACAACCTTCCAAAAGAGCCTGGAAAGGTTGAGTTCTACGTGCCACCGTCAAGGAAGAAAGGCCCTGAGCCAGAAAAGTACCAAGACTACGATTATTCCTTTGATGACAAAGAAGAGTACATGCCAAAGACAAAGGTTCCAAGAGTGTATGAAAAAAAGAAGAAGCAAACTATCGAATTTGTGGATCCTGACGAGGACCTTCCGAAATTGCCAAAAGCTGCTGAACTTGAGCCTGAACCTGAATCCACGATACCTCACTCTAGGAAGCAATCAACCCAACTAAACAGAGCTACGACTACTTTCGAAGACGAACAACCTATTCCAGCCCTACTTCACATTCCTGACCCGGCAAATGCGATACCAGAAAAACCCCCTGCAATCTTGCCGAAAGCAAAGCCGCTACTGAAGAAGACCAGTGCACATAGCCAACAAGCAAGATCTACCAAGTTGGATCCTCATTATCACCAAAAGTTGGCCAGGAAAGAACTTCCGAAGCTGAGTGACAATTTTCAAGAATGCACGTTTTACTTGATAGGGACAGAGGATTGGAAGAGAAAAATTGGCAATATTATTGTTCAACACGGAGGACACGTGGTAGGGAACCTGACAGATGTTGTCAAGCTGTTTGCCATAATAGCAGAAACATTGACAAAAAGAGCTCAGGATCTGGGAACCAATAACCAGTTGAATGTTTTGAAAACCAGTTGGGTGGAGAAATGTGTGGCCCAGAAGAAGATTGTTGCTATTGAACATGACGATTGTTATATAGCTAGTCCCGAAACTCAGAAGGAGCTCAGCAAGAATTACGACAAATACGGCAACTCCTACAAAGACCCCATAACTGTCCAAGGGATGAAAAAGCTTTTAGAAGACGTGGCCAATCGATTAGATGCGGAAGAAGAGCAAGGGAAGGGAAAAAGTCAAAAGGAGACCTTGGACTTAAAAGACTATCCTGGTTTGCAACGTCTGTCTGTGTACGATAGTCTGAAGGATTGTAAAGTGGCGTTCAGAGGAGGAAGTAGCACTGAAGTCTTCATTTATGGTGCAAGGATTCGGTTTTATGGCGGAAGAGTAGCTGGAAGCGAACGTGACCCTGGCGTGACCCATGTTGTGTCTTTCAACCCTGAAAATGATGTTGCTCACCGGCTTCTCAGAGAGAACCAGCGTCGAAGGGCGATGAGCCTTACAGAACATCCGAACCATGAGCCCATGGTGGTGAATCCTAACTGGCTGGAAGATTCTGTGAGACGAGCGTCTTTGCAGAACGAGATCCAATATACTCCAGAAGCAGCTTAGATCTGTTCAGTTTTTCAAGTTTACGATTGCTTTAAGTGTTAATCTAATCATTACAGTTGTTCCTTTACATTCAACGTTAATAAATTTCCAAACATGCAACTAAAGACAACTTACATTCACTAGGATGTCAAGTGGCAATATCCTTCAGTAATTTATACTTTATTGGCATCCAATCGTACGAAAAAGACAAAAATCCTTTTGTATCTACATTCTACACCCACTAGTTGGATGAAGTTCGGTAGTTATAGCTTTACAAAAATGTACGGCTTAAGCTGAGTATTCGAATACTCGTCAAATACTGGGTTACTTAAGAGTACAATGTCTCAACTTTGGCTTCCCTTTGCTTACAAAAATACACGTAGGATAGGCCTTTCCGAGGCTAGCGACTATCTAACGTACAGATACTAATACTGGTAGTCGAATTGGAAATGAGAGACAAAATTACTGCTAGGAGCTTAAACTAGACATCTTCGGAAAATATCTCCTTGATCGTTCGATAACTTACAGCATACAGCGAGAAACATGTCTTGAGAGCAAAAACACCAAATTGGTTTTTCTGTTTCTGTGTCCACAAGTTTGCTAATGTCCCTGAATAACTGCCTTTTCTCTGATTTACCAGCTCTTTTAGTCCCATAGAATCTATGATTGCAGCTTCATAAACACTAGCTTCTTTATCAGTTACATGATGTAGGAAGCTATGTACAATGACTCCTTGTCCCGTCTTCCAGATGTCGAGAATCCGTTGAATTTTATCGTTGGGGCTTGTTGTCTCTCTTCGCAACTTTGCTAATTTTGCATCTTCCAGGTGTTTGATAGGTCGCTTGCCGCAGCCCTTTCCGATGTAAAATATCGCAGAGACAAATTTTCTAAACTTCTCCGTGTTCTTGATGACGTGGTCAGACTTGAGATGGTCCCCAGAAAAATTGATTCTCTTGATGACTCTGGGATCCAATAGCACATAAGCGTAAAACGACTTGCAATTCTTCCTTGGTGAAGGAGACTGATAGTTCATGTCCTGTGCCATTTCAATTTTTAGCTCCCCATATTTCAGACGCTCGATGATGGAGATATCCTGGATAGCCGCTTGCAGCTCCAATGAGTATACAGTTTCTTCGTGGCTTAGCACCAACTTGTTAGTGTACGGACTGACGAATTTGTTGATGGCATGGTACGTCGTAGGGGTGATTGGAATGTTGATGTTAGTTTGGGCCATTTTCCTTCTCAAAGAGTCAATTGCACTTTCGGTAGGACTCGGTGGTGTAGAGGGAGTTGATGCAATGGAATGGGTCATAGCAGGTGAGAAACTTCGCTGGCGACTGGAATCTGCCATGAATCCATCATTGGGGTCCTGATTTTCACTGTTATCGCTGCAAACTGAGTTGATAGTAGTCAATTCGGGGGGGATTGATTTTTTACAATGGTCTGATGTTCCACCTGTAACGAAATTGCACTCTTTTAGTTGCTAATCCAGAGGACTGTTCATCATTTCTGCCCAAACTAGACACTAACCTGAAGTTCTTGACAGCTTGTTCAATACAGAAGAACTTTCTTCGTTGATGGTCGATAGGCCACCAAACCTTCTTCGCTTTGCATCCTCATAAACAAAAGAATCATCCGTTTCCGATTCTGCCGTCTCGTGGAAAACTACCGGACCTGTAAACATCGACGCAAATATGTTAGCGAATCTGGCGTCAATCGAGACTACGCAGCGAAGCCAGTTTGAAAAACTTACCACTACCACCACCGCTAGCTGAAGTTTGGCAGGTCATGAATGATTCTTGTAGTTCGTCATTTCTTCCAATGTCACTTCCAATAGAGCTGATGCTGCCCAACGAAATGTGATGAAGTAAGATACTCTTGAGATTGTCTGAGTCCGGCAAGCTTAAAACGTGGTCAAAACAACTCTTTCCATCGCCATCTCGAACGGAAGGGTCTCCTCCATTGCGAAGCAAGTATTCAGCAACCACGTCAAAGTCATAGAGTACACTCAGGTGCAAGGGGGACACTCGCTCGTCACAGTCAATGTTGTTTGGATCGCCACCATGATCCATCAAAACTTTAATGACATGAGTTTCATTTCCACTGAAACCGACAGCTAGATGCAGCAGCGACATCCCATACTTGTCCAGCTTTATATTTACTATGTACGGGTGATTCTGATGAAGAAAGATCAATCTTGCTGACAGTTTTCCCAAATCTCCATATTCAATCAAGGAATGGAGCTCCTCCAGCTGGTAGTCGGGTAGATTAGCCATGGTCCTGCAAAAACCCAATAAAATCAGCAAGTTTAAAGCTGTGGTCGTGTTAATCAAGAGTTCTATCCACGAATTAGGCATAGGTGCACCAAATAAAACACCAATTCTAACCTTCGCTGCTTTTTGACGCTAACTTTGAACTTGAAGGCACGGCAGGTTCCACAGGAACTCTCGTTTACATGGTTGACTTGGATTTGAACACTTGGTATATTTAAACTAAAAATGAACTTTCATTCGGCTCGAATAGATGATCAATCAATACAAATACTTTTAAAGATGCAGAAGCTTAAAAAACGCACAGTCTGAAAGATTGGGTACAAATACCGGTATGGTATTACATTTGGATTTATGTTTTGTAACGGACAATACGAACGAGTGAGCTGAGAGCCCGCTCAAAACGTCAACAACATTCTACCGGGTCAAGTTTAAACTCCAACTCATCGCGCGGTTTAGCTCTGTGTATGTTTTGTTTTGATTTTTCCTACATGTTTGATGTTGTTTCGCACAAAATCAAAAATGCTTTAAAATTTTTGTTAAATGATCCTAATTTTAACAAAATTATTAGTTGCTAGTCGACAACCTGCAGCAAAAACCATCATTGAAATTGACGAAAATAGCAGTTAAATGTTTAAGAATTGTGGTTCATTACTGTTGTAGCAAGTAAGGTGTTTCTGCCATCGAAACATCTGAGAGAATCAAGCTCAAACGTGTCCAAACGGGTTAAATCTGATGTTTGCATCTGGGTGGACCTCTTATTTTCATTTCGCCGATGAACAGAGCTATAACTAGGGGCAAACTGATAGTCTCGAAATTTTAAAAAGCTCAGTCAGTTCAAAGTCGGCGATACCAATTAACTACGTGCTTTCGACATGAAGATTGAAGACCATCTGATCTCGCAGCGACTCAAGTTTTCGTGGGTGGCCAAGTTTTTTGAGTATGTTAGTGACCACAAAACGGCATCATCACTTAGGGCTAAACGAAGGGTCCTGAAGAAGAAGTTTGACGAAATCCGAGAAAAGTTTGAACTTCATTATGGAACATTGGATTCTTCCAAAACGCAGGTATATCTACGAAGATGGAATAATAAATAGCAGAAAGAAACTTTAATGTTTGAGTCTCTAATTCTGTTCGTGCATATTCAGGGCGACAGCATTTATGCTCTGGTCAGCCTCATGATGCCTCAGCGCGATAGGCGAAGATTTGAAGGAGCCGATATTAAAGGAACGAGGCTGACAGAATCTACGCTGGGGCCTCTGATAGGGCGAGCTCTGGGTTTGGATGAAAATGGTCCGGATTTTCGGAACTTGAAGCAAGCAAAAGATAGTGGTCCACACGATGAGGGACTATCATCGATGGTTAAAAGTGTCATGACAACTCGAGGAAGAATAGTAGGTAGCATGAATGGACCGTGGATTTCAGAAGTGCAGACCATTCTGGATGGCATTGCAAGATCTGCCAGAGATGAACAGCTGGTACTACTGCGTGAAATATTGAAGAACATGACACCGTTGGAAGGAAAATGGCTGACCAGGATAATATTAAGGAAGAAAATGGGGTTTGGACTGTCAGACAATCATATTCTTGAAGCGATTCATCCAGGAGTTTGCACTAAAGAAATGCTAAGCCAAGATTTAAAGAAGGTAAAAGAACATTTTGACGTTACTATAATGTTTGCAGTGTGCAGATTTATTTTATTCATTAATGATCACAAACTGGTTCCAGCTCTGCCAAGAAATCAATGATCCTAAGAAAAAGCCCAATGGA